>OZ024804.1:112500-357308 GCA_964017045.1 Omphiscola glabra
CAATGGTTCTAAAACTTTTTCTAAAGTAAAATAATAACAAACCTCGGAGCTACAGTAAAATAATAACAAACCTCGGAGTTACAGTAAAATAATAACAAATCTCGGAGTTACAGTAAAATAATAACAAACCTCGGAGTTACAGTAAAATAATAACAAACTCCGGAGCTACAGTAAAATAATAACAAACTCCGGAGCTACAGTAAAATAATAACAAACTCCGGAGCTACAGTAAAATAATAACAAATCTCGGAGCTAAAGTAAAATAATAACAAACCTCGGAGCTGCAGTCAAATAATAACAAACCTCGGAGCTGCAGTCAAATAATAACAAACCTCGGAAATGCAGTCAAATAATAAAAAACCTCGGAGCTACAGTAAAATAACTAACAAACTCCGGAGCTACAGTAAAATAATAACAAACTCCGGAGCTACAGTCATATAATAACAAACCTCGGAGCAGTTTATTTCTATAAACAACATTTTACGTAGGATGTTGTGTCATTTTTAAATATTTTGAAAGTTCACCAAGTCAAACTTTTGGTCAATCCTGGTTCCGAGTGTTCACACCCCCAACCCCATCCAACCCCCCCCCCCCCACCCCTTTCTGATAACTGTTGGCAGAAGCACGTTTCAAGTCATAAGTGACCACAATCTCTCCCAGATGTGTGTTACAAAGTACTTGTCTAGAACTGACCCTAACCCTGACCCATATGTGTGTTACAAAGTAATTGTCTAGAACTGACCCTAACCCTGACCCAGATGTGTGTTACAAAGTACTTGTCCAGAACTGACCCTAACCCTGACCCAGATGTGTGTTATAAAGTACTTGTCCAGAACTGACCCTAACCCAGACCCAGATGTGTGCTACAAATTACTTGTCCAGAACTGACCCTAAAATTGGGTCCACTAGTTGTGGCAAACATTACTGAGTGGATTGTTATCTTGGATCTACTAGATGTGGCAAACATTACTAAGTGGATTGTAATCATGGATCTACTAGAGGTGGCAATCATTACTGAGTGGATTGTAATCTTGGCTTCACTAGATGTGGCAAACATTACTGAGTGGATTGTAATCTTGGGTCCACTAGATGTGGCAAACATTACTGAGTGGATTGTAATCTTTGGTCTACTAGATGTGGCAAACATTACTGAGTGGATTGTAATCTTTGGTCCACTAGATGTGCAAACAAAACGGAGTGGATTGTAATCTTGGGTCCACTAGATGTGCAAACATTACGGAGTGGATTGTAATCTTGGATCCACTTGATGTGCAAACATTCCTGATGGAGTGTAATCTTGGCTTCACTAGATGTGGCAAACATTACTGAGTGGATTATAATCTTGTCTCCACTAGATGTGGTAAAAGATACTGAGTGGGGTGTAAATTTGGGGTCACTAGATGTGGCAAACATTACTGAGGGGATTATAATCTTGGGGCTACTAGATGTGACAAACATTCCTGATGGATTGTAATCTTGGGTCTACTAGATGTTGTAAACATTACTGATGGATTGTAACCTTGCCTCCACTAGATGTGGCAAACATTACTGAGTGGATTGTAAAATTGGGTCTACTAGATGTGGCAAACATTACTGAGTGGATTGTAATCTTGGGTCCACTAGATGTGCAAACATAACGGAGTGGATTGTAATCTTGGGTCCACTAGATGTGCAAACATTACGGAGTGGATTGTAATCTTAAATCCACTTGATGTGCAAACATTCCTGATGGAGTGTAATCTTGGCTTCACTAGATGTGGCAAACATTACTGATTGGATTGTAATCTTATCTCCACTAGATGTGGTAAAAATTACTGAGTGGGGTGTGAATTTGGGGTCACTAGATGTGGCAAACATTACTGAGGTGATTATAATCTTGGGGCTACTAGATGTGGCAAACATTACTGAGTGGTTAGTAATCTTGGGTCCACTAGATGTAGCAAACATTACTAAGTGGATTGTAATCTTAGGTCGAATAGATGTGTCAAACATTACTGAGTGGATTGTAATCTTGGGTTCACTAGATGTGGCAAACTTTAATGAGTGGATTGTAATCTGGATGTGGTAAACATTACTGTGTGGATTGCAATCTTGGATCTACTAGATGTGGCAAACATTCATGATGGATTTTAATCTTTTCTCCACTAGATGTGGCTAACATAAATGAGTGGATTGTAATCTTGGATCTACTAGAATTGGCAAACATTCCTGATGGTTTGTAATCTTGGGTCTACTAGATGTGGCAAACATTACTGAGTGGATTGTAATCTTGGGTCCACTAGATGTGGAAAACATTACTGAGTGGATTGTAATCTTGGATCTACTAGATGTAGCAAACATTACTGAGTGGATTGTAATCTTGGGTCCACTATATGTGACAAACATTACAATGTGGATTGTAACCTTAGGTCGACTAGATGTGGCAAAAATTCCTGATGGAATGTAATCTTGGATCAACTAGATGTGGCAATTATTACTGATTGGATTGTAATCTTGGGTCTACTAGATAAGGCAAACATTACTGGGTGGATTGTAATATTGGATCTACTAGATGTGGCAAACTTTACTGAGCAGGGTGTAAATTTGGGGTCACTAGATGTGGCAAACATTACTGAGGGGATTATAGACTTGGGGCTACTAGATGTGACAAACATTACTGAGTGGATTGTAATCTTGGGTCCACTAGATTTAGCAAACATTACTGAGTGGATTGTAATCTTCGGTTTACTAGATGTAGCAAACATTACTGAGTGGATAGTAAACTTGGATCTACTAGATGTGGCAAACGTAACTGAGTGGATTGTAAATTTGGTTCCACTAGATGTGGCAAACATTACTGAGTGTATTGTAATCTTGGATCTACTAGAGGTGGCAAACATTACTGAGTGGATTGTAATCTTGGATCTACTAGATGTGGCAATAATTACTGAGTGGATTGTTATCTTGGATCTACTAGATGAGGCAAACCTTACTGAGTGGATTGTAATCTTGGGTCTACTAGATGTGGCAAACATTACTGAGTGGATTGTAATCTTGGGTCCAATAGATGTGGCAAACATTACTGAGTGGATTGTAAAATTAGGTCTACTAGATGTGGAAAACATTTACTGAGTGGATTGTAATCTTGGGTCCACTAGATGTGCAAACATTACGGAGTGGATTGTAATCTTGGGTCCACTAGATGTGCAAACATTACTGAGTGGATTGTAATATTGAATCCACTTGATGTGCAAACATTCCTGATGGAATTTTATCTTGGCTTCACTAGATATGCAAACATTACTAAGTGGATTGTAATATTGTCACCACTAGATATGACAAACATTACTGAGTGGGGTGTAAATTTGGGGTCACTAGATGTGGCAAACATTGCTGAGGGGTTATACTCTTGGGGCTAATAGATGTGGCAAACATTAATGAGTGTATTGTAATCTTGGGTCCACTAGATGTGTCAAACATTACTGAATGGTTGGTAATCTTGGGTCCACTAGATGTAGCAAATATTTCTGAGTGGATTGTAATCTTGGGTCCACTAGATGTGCAAACATTACTGAGTGGATTGTAATCTTGGGTCTACTAGATGTGTCAAACATTACTGAGTGGATTGAAATCTTGGGTCCACTAGATGTGGCAAACATTCCTGATGGAATGTAATCTTGGCTTCACTAGATGTGGCCAACATAAAGGAGTGGATTGTAATCTTGTATCTTTTAGAATTGGCAAACATTCCTGATGGATTGTAATCTTGGGTCTACTAGATGTGCCAAACATTACAGAGTGGATTGTAATCTTGGGTCCACTAGATGTGGCAAACATTACTAAGTGGATTGTAATCTTGGATCTTCTAGATGTGGCAAACATTACTGAGTGGATTGTAATCTTGGGTCCACTAGATGTGGCAAACATTACAATGTGGATTGTAACCTTAGGTCGACTAGATGTGGCAAAAATTCCTGATGGAATGTAATCTTGGATCTACTAGATGTGGCAATTATTACTGAGTGGATTGTAATCTTGGGTCTACTAGATAAGGCAAACAATACTGAGTGGATTGTAATATTGGATCTACTAGATGTGGCAAACTTTACTGAGTGGGGTGTAAATTTGGGGTCACTAGATGTGGCAAACATTACTGAGAGGATTATAGTCTTGGGGCTACTAGATGTGACAAACATTACTGAGTGGATTGTAATCTTGGGTCCACTAGATGTAGCAAACATTACTGAGTGGATTGTAATCTTAGGTCCACTAGATGTGGCAAACATTACTGAGTGGATGGTAATGTTGGGTCTACTAGATGTAGCAAACATTACTGAGTGGATAGTAAACTTGGATCTACTAGATGTGGCAAACGTTACTGAGTGGATTGTAAAATTGTTTCCACTAGATGTGGCAAACATTACTGAGTGTATTGTAATCTTGGATGTACTAGAGGTGGCAAACATTACTGAGTGGATTGTAATCTTGGATCTACTAGATGTGGCAAACATTACTTAGTGGATTGTTATCTTGGATCTACTAGATGAGGCAAACATTACTGAGTGGATTAAAATCTTGGTTCTACTAGATGTGGCAAAAATTACTGAGTGGATTGTAATCTTGGGTCCAATAGATGTGGCAAACATTACTGAGTGGATTGTAAAATTGGGTCTACTAGATGTGGCAAACATTTACTGAGTGGATTGTAATCTTGGGTCCACTAGATGTGCAAACATTACGGAGTGGATTGTAATCTTGGGTCCACTAGATGTGCTAACATTACTGAGTGGATTGTTATCTTGAATCCACTTGATGTGCAAACATTCCTGATGGAATGTAATATTGGCTTCACTTGATATGCAAACATTACTAAGTGGATTGTAATATTGTCTCCACTAGATGTGACAAACATTACTGAGTGGGGTGTAAATTTGGGGTCACTAGATGTGGCAAACATTCTGAGGGGATTATAATCTTGGGGCTACTAGATGTGACAAACATTCCTGATGGATTATAATTTTGGTTCTACTAGATGTAGTAAACATTACTGATGGATTGTAACCTTGGCTCCATTAGATGTGGCAAACATTAATGAGTGGATTGTAATCTTGGAACAACTAGATGTGGCAAACATTACTGAGTGGGGTATAAATTTGGGGTCACTAGATGTGGCAAACATTACTTAGGGGATTATAATCTTGGGGCTACTACATGTGACAAACATTACTGAGTGTATTGTAATCTTGGGTCCACTAGATGTGTCAAACATTACTGAATGGTTTGTAATCTTGGGTCCACTAGATATAGAAAACATTACTGAGTGGATTGTAATCTTGGGTCCACTAGATGTGGCAAACATTACTGAGTGGATTTTAATCTTGGGTTTACTAGATGTTGCAAACATTACTGAGTGGATTGTAATCTTAGTTCGACTAGATGTGTCAAACATTACTGAGTGGATTGTAATCTTGGGTCCACTCGATGTGGCAAACATTCCTGATGGAATGTAATCTTGGCTTCACTAGATGGGGCAAACATTACTGAGTGGATTGTAATAATGGATCTACTAGATGTGGCAAACATTACTGAGTGGATTGTAAAATTGGGTCCACTAGATGTGGCAAACATTACTGAGTGGATTGTAATGTTGGATCTACTAAATGTGGCAAACATTACTTAGTGGATTGTAATCTTGGATCTACTAGATGTAGCAAACATTACTGAGTGGATTGTAATCTTGGCTTTACTAGATGTGGCAAACATTACTTAGTGGATTGTAATCTTGGGTCCACTAGATGTTGCAAACATTACTGAGTGGATTGTAAAATCGGGTCTATTAGATGTGGCAAACATTACTGAGTGGATTGTAATCTTGTGTCCACTAGATGTGGCAAACATTACTGAGTGGATTGTAATCTTTGGTCTACTAGATGTGGCAAACATTACTGAGTGGATTGTAATCTTGGGTCCACTAGATGTGCAAACAAAATGGAGTGGATTGTAATCTTGGGTCCACTAGATGTGCAAACATTACGGAGTGGATTGTAATCTTGGATCCACTTGATTTGCAAACATTCCTGATGGAGTGTAATCTTGGCTTCACTAGATGTGGCAAACATTACTGAGTGGATTCTAATCTTGTCTCCACTAGATGTGGTAAAAGATACTGAGTGGGGTGTAAATTTGGGGTCACTAGATGTGGCAAAAATTACTGAGGGGATTATAATCTTGGGGCTACTAGATGTGACAAACATTCCTGATGGATTGTAATCTTGGGTCTACTAGATGTTGTAAACATTACTGATGGATTGTAACCTTGCCTCCACTTGATGTGGCAAACATTACTGAGTGGATTGTAATCTTGGGTCCACTAGATGGTGCAAACATTACTGAGTGGATTGTAATCTTGGGTCCACTAGATGTGGCAAACATAACGGAGTGGATTGTAATCTTGGGTCCACTAGATGTGCAAACATTACGGAGTGGATTGTAATCTTAAATCCACTTGATGTGCAAACATTCCTGATGGAGTGTAATCTTGGCTTCACTAGATGTGGCAAACATTACTGAGTGGATTGTAATCTTATCTCCACTAGATGTGGTAAAAATTACTGAGTGGGGTGTGAAATTGGGGTCACTAGATGTGGCAAACATTACTGAGGTGATTATAATCTTGGGGCTACTAGATGTGGCAAACATTACTGAGTGGTTAGTAATCTTGGGTCCACTAGATGTAGCAAACATTACTAAGTGGATTGTAATCTTAGGTCGAATAGATGTGTCAAACATTACTGAGTGGATTGTAATCTTGGGTTCACTAGATGTGGCAAACTTTAAAGAGTGGATTGTAATCTGGATGTGGCAAACATTACTGTGTGGATTGCAATCTTGGATCTACTAGATGTGGCAAACATTCATGATGGATTTTAATCTTTTCTCCACTATATGTGGCTAACATAAATGAGTGGATTGTAATCTTGGATCTACTAGAATTGGCAAACATTCCTGATGGTTTGTAATCTTGGGTCTACTAGATGTGGCAAACATTACTGAGTGGATTGTAATCTTGGGTCCACTAGATGTGGAAAACCTTACTGAGTGGATTGTAATCTTGGATCTACTAATTGTGGCAAACATTACTGAGTGGATTGTAATCTTGGGTCCACTATATGTGACAAACATTACAATGTGGATTGTAACCTTAGGTCGACTAGATGTGGCAAAAATTCCTGATGAAATGTAATCTTGGATCTACTAGATGTGGCAATTATTACTGATTGGATTGTAATCTTGGGTCTACTAGATAAGGCAAACATTACTGAGTGGATTGTAATATTGGATCTACTAGATGTGGCAAACTTTACTGAGCAGGGTGTAAATTTGGGGTCACTAGATGTGGCAAACATTACTGAGGGGATTATAGACTTGGGGCTACTAGATGTGACAAACATTACTGAGTGGATTGTAATCTTGGGTCCTCTAGATTTAGCAAACATTACTGAGTGGATTGTAATCTTCGGTTTACTAGATGTGGCAAACATTACTGAGTGGATGGTAATCTTGGGTCCACTAGATGTAGCAAACATTACTGAGTGGATAGTAAACTTGGATCTACTAGATGTGGCAAACGTAACTGAGTGGATTGTAAATTTGGTTCCACTAGATGTGGCAAACATTACTGAGTGTATTGTAATCTTGGATCTACTAGAGGTGGCAAACATTACTGAGTGGATTGTAATCTTGGATCTACTAGATGTGGCAATAATTACTGAGTGGATTGTTATCTTGGATCTACTAGATGAGGCAAACCTTACTGAGTGGATTGTAATCTTGGGTCTACTAGATGTGGCAAACATTACTGAATGGATTGTAATCTTGGGTCCAATAGATGTGGCAAACATTACTGAGTGGATTGTAAAATTGGGTCTACTAGATGTGGCAAACATTTACTGAGTGGATTGTAATCTTGGGTCCTCTAGATGTGCAAACATTACGGAGTGGATTGTAATCTTGGGTCCACTAGATGTGCAAACATTACTGAGTGGATTGTAATCTTGAATCCACTTGATGTGCAAACATTCCTGATGGAATTTTATCTTGGCTTCACTAGATATGCAAACATTACTAAGTGGATTGTAATATTGTCCCCACTAGATATGACAAACATTACTGAGTGGGGTGTAAATTTGGGGTCACTAGATGTGGCAAACATTGCTGAGGGGTTATACTCTTGGGGCTACTAGATGTGACAAACATTCCTGATGGATTATAATCTTGGGTCAACTAGATGTAGTAAACATTACTGATGGATTGTAACCTTGGCTCAATTAGATGTGGCAAACATTAATGAGTGGATTGTAATCTTGGGTCCACTAGATGTGGCAAACATTACTGAGTGGGGTGTAAATTTTGGGTCACTAGATGTGGCAAACATTACTTAGGGGATTATAATCTTGTGGCTACTACATGTGATAAACATTACTGAGTGGATTGTAATCTTGGGTCCACTAGATGTGTCAAACATTACTGAATGGTTGGTAATCTTGGGTCCACTAGATGTAGCAAACATTTCTGAGTGGATTGTAATCTTGGGTCCACTAGATGTTCAAACATTACTGAGTGGATTGTAATCTTGGGTCTACTAGATGTGTCAAACATTACTGAGTGGATTGAAATCTTGGGTCCACTAGATGTGGCAAACATTCCTGATGGAATGTAATCTTGGCTTCACTAGATGTGGAAAACATAAAGGAGTGGATTGTAATCTTGTATCTACTAGAATTGGCAAACATTCCTGATGGATTGTAATCTTGGGTCTACTAGATGTGCCAAACATTACAGAGTGGATTGTAATCTTGGGTCCACTAGATGTGGCAAACATTACTAAGTGGATTGTAATCTTGGATCTTCTAGATGTGGCAAACATTACTGAGTGGATTGTAATCTTGGGTCCACTAGATGTGGCAAACATTACAATGTGGATTGTAACCTTAGGTCGACTAGATGTGGCAAAAATTCCTGATGGAATGTAATCTTGGATCTTCTAGATGTGGCAATTATTACTGAGTGGATTGTAATCTTGGGTCTACTAGATAAGGCAAACAATACTGAGTGGATTGTAATATTGGATCTACTAGATGTGGCAAACTTTACTGAGTGGGGTGTAAATTTGGGGTCACTAGATGTGGCAAACATTACTGAGAGGATTATAGTCTTGGGGCTTCTAGATGTGACAAACATTACTGAGTGGATTGTAATCTTGGGTCCACTAGATGTAGCAAACATTACTGAGTGGATTGTAATCTTAGGTCCACTAGATGTGGCAAACATTACTGAGTGGATGGTAATGTTGGGTCTACTAGATGTAGCAAACATTACTGAGTGGATAGTAAACTTGGATCTACTAGATGTGGCAAACGTTACTAGGTGGATTGTAAAATTGGTTCCACTAGATGTGGCAAACATTACTGAGTGTATTGTAATCTTGGATCTACTAGAGGTGGCAAACATTACTGAGTGGATTGTAATCTTGGATCTACTAGATGTGGCAAACATTACTTAGTGGATTGTTATCTTGGATCTACTAGATGAGGCAAACATTACTGAGTGGATTAAAATCTTGGTTCTACTAGATGTGGCAAAAATTACTGAGTGGATTGTAATCTTGGGTCCAATAGATGTGGCAAACATTACTGAGTGGATTGTAAAATTGGGTCTACTAGATGTGGCAAACATTTACTGAGTGGATTGTAATCTTGGGTCCACTAGATGTGCAAACATTACGGAGTGGATTGTAATCTTGGGTCCACTAGATGTGCTAACATTACTGAGTGGATTGTTATCTTGAATCCACTTGATGTGCAAACATTCCTGATGGAATGTAATATTGGCTTCACTTGATATGCAAACATTACTAAGTGGATTGTAATATTGTCTCCCCTAGATGTGACAAACATTACTGAGTGGGGTGTAAATTTGGGGTCACTAGATGTGGCAAACATTCTGAGGGGATTATAATCTTGGGGCTACTAGATGTGACAAACATTCCTGATGGATTATAATTTTGGTTCTACTAGATGTAGTAAACATTACTGATGGATTGTAACCTTGGCTCCATTAGATGTGGCAAACATTAATGAGTGGATTGTAATCTTGGAACCACTAGATGTGGCAAACATTACTGAGTGGGGTGTAAATTTGGGGTCACTAGATGTGGCAAACATTACTTAGGGGATTATAATCTTGGGGCTACTACATGTGACAAACATTACTGAGTGTATTGTAATCTTGGGTCCACTAGATGTGTCAAACATTACTGAATGGTTTGTAATCTTGGGTCCACTAGATGTAGAAAACATTACTGAGTGGATTGTAATCTTGGGTCCACTAGATGTGGCAAACATTACTGAGTGGATTTTAATCTTGGGTTTACTAGATGTTGCAAACATTACTGAGTGGATTGTAATCTTAGGTCGACTAGATGTGTCAAACATTACTGAGTGGATTGTAATCTTGGGTCCACTAGATGTGGCAAACATTACTGATGGAATGTAATCTTGGCTTCACTAGATGGGGCAAACATTACTGAGTGGATTGTAATAATCGATCTACTAGATGTGGCAAACATTACTGAGTGGATTGTAAAATTGGGTCCACTAGATGTGGCAAACATTACTGAGTGGATTGTAATGTTGGATCTACTAAATGTGGCAAACATTACTTAGTGGATTGTAATCTTGGATCTACTAGATGTAGCAAACATTACTGAGTGGATTGTAATCTTGGCTTTACTAGATGTGGCAAACATTACTGAGTGGATTGTAATCTTGGGTCCACTAGATGTTGCAAACATTACTGAGTGGATTGTAAAATCGGGTCTATTAGATGTGGCAAACATTACTGAGTGGATTGTAATCTTGGGTCCACTAGATGTGGCAAACATTACTGAGTGGATTGTAATCTTTGGTCTACTAGATGTGGCAAACATTACTGAGTGGATTGTAATCTTGGGTCCACTAGATGTGCAAACACTACGGAGTGCATTGTAATCATGGCTTCACTAGATGTCGCAAACATTACAGAGTGGATTGTAAAATTGGGTCTACTAGATGTGGCAAACATTACTGAGTCGATTGTAATCTTGGGTCCACTAGATGTGCAAACATTACGGAGTGGATTGTAATCTTGGGTCCACTTGATGTGCAAACATTCCTGATGGAATGTAATCTTGGCTTCACTAGATGCGTCAAACATTACTGAGTGGATTGTAGTCTTAACTTCACTAGATGTGGCAAACATTACTGAGTGGATTGTAATCTTTGGTCTACTAGATGTGCAAACATTACGGAGTGGATTGTTATCATGGCTTCACTAGATGTCGCAAACATTACTGAGTGTATTGTAAAATTGGGTCTACTAGATGTGGCAAACATTACTTAGTGGTTTGTAATCTTGGATCTACTAGATGTAGCAAACATTACTGAGTGGATTGTAATCTTGGCTTTACTAGATGTGACAAACATTACGGAGTGGATTGTAATCTTGGGTCTACTAGATGTGGCAAACATTACGGAGTGGATTGTAATCTTGGCTCCACTAGATATGCAAACATTACGGAGCGGATTGAAATCTTGTGTCCACTTGATGTGCAAACATTCCTGATGGAATGTAATCTTGGCTTCACTAGATGTGGCAAAAATTACTGAGTGGATTGTAATCTTGGATTCACTAGATGTGGCAAACATTACTGTGTGTATTGTAATCTTGGATCTACTAGAGGTGGCAAACATTACTGAGTGGATTGTAATCTTGGGTCCAATAGATGTTGCAAACATTAATGAGTGGATTGTAAAATTCGGTCTACTAGATGTGGCAAACATTTACTGAGTGGATTGTAATCTTGGGTCCACTAAATGTGCAAACATTACGAAGTGGATTGTAAACGTGGGTCCACTAGATGTGCAAAAATTTTTGAGTGGATTGTAATCTTGAATCCACTTGATGTGCAAACATTTCTGATGGAATGTAATATTGGCTTCACTAGATATGCAAACATTACTAAGTGGATTGTAATATTGTCTCCACTAGATGTGACAAACATTACTGAGTGGGGTGTAAATTTGGGGTCACTAGATGTGGCAAACATTACTGAGGTGATTATAATCTTGGGGCTACTAGATGTGACAAACATTCCTGATGGATTATAATCTTGGGTCTACTAGATGTAGTAAACATTACTGATGGATTGTAACCTTGGCTCCATTAGATGTGGCAAACATTAATGAGTGGATTGTAATCTTGGGTCCACTAGATGTGGCAAACATTACTGAGTGGGGTGTAAATTTGGTGTCACTAGATGTGACACACATTCCTAATGGATTATAATCTTGGGGCTACTACATGTGACAATCATTACTGAGTGTATTGTAATCTTGGGTCCACTAGATGTGTCAAACATTACTGAATGGTTTGTAATCTTGGGTCCACTAGATGTAGCAAACATTAATGAGTGGATTGTAATCTTGGGTCCACTAGATGTGGCAAACATTACTAAGTGGATTTTAATCTTGGGTTTATTAGATGTCGCAAACATTAGTGAGTGGATTGTAATCTTACGTCGACTAGATGTGTCAAACATTACTGAGTGGATTGTAATCTTGGGTCCAATAGATGTGGCAAACATTCCTGATGGAATGTAATCTTGGCTTCACTAGATGGGGCAAAAATTACTTAGTTGATTGTAATAATGGATCTACTAGATGTGGCAAACATTACTGAGTGGATTGTAATCTTTGCTTTACTAGATGTGGCAAACATTACTGAGTGGATTGTAAAATTGGGTCCACTAGATGTGGCAAAAATTACTGAGTGGATTGTAATCTTGGATCTACTAAATGTGGCAAACATTACTTAGTGGATTGTAATCTTGGATCTACTAGATGTGGCAAACATTACTGAGTGGATTGTAATCTTTGCTTTACTAGATGTGGCAAACATTACTGAGTGGATTGTAATCTTGGGTCTACTAGATGTGGCAAACATTACTGAGTGGATTGTAATCTTGGGTCTACTAGATGTGGCAAACATTACTGAGTGGATTGTAAAATTGGGTCTATTAGATGTGGCAAACATTAATGAGTGGATTGTAATCTTGGGTCCACTAGATGTGCAAACATTACGGAGTGGATTGTAATCTTGGCTCCACTAGATATGCAAACATTACGGAGTGGATTGTAATCTTGTGTCCACTTGATGTGCAAACATTCCTGATGGAATGTAATCTTGGCTTCACTAGATGTGGCAAACATTACTGAGTGGATTGTAATCTTGGCTTCACTAGATGTGGCAAACATTACTGAGTGGATTGTAATCTTTGGTCTACTAGATGTGGCAAACATTACTGAGTGGATTGTAATCTTGGGTCCACTAGATGTGCAAACATTACGGAGTGCATTGTAATCATGGCTTCACTAGATGTCGCAAACATTATTGAGTGGATTGTAAAATTGGGTCTACTAGATGTGGCAAACATTACGGAGTGGATTGTAATCTTGGGTCCACTAGATGTGCAAACATTACGGAGTGGATTGTAATCTTGGTTTCACTAGATGTGTCAAACATTGCGGATAGTGTAGTAATCTTCGGTCCGCTAGATGTGGTAAACATTGCTGAGTGTGTAGTAATCTCCTGTCCGCTAGATGTGCAAACATTGCGGAGTGTGTAGTAATCTTTGGTCCGCTAGATGTGCAAACATTGCTAAGTTTGTAGTAATCTTCTGTCCACTAGATGTGCAAACAGTGCGGAGTGTGTAGTAATCTTCGGTCCACTAGATGTGCAAACATTGCGGAGTGTGTAGTAATCTTCGGTCCACTAGATGTGGCAAACATTGCAGAGTGTGTAGTAATCTTCGGTCCACTAGATGTGCAAACATTGCGGAGTGTGTAGTAATCTTCGGTCCATTAGATGTGGCAAACATTGCGGAGTGTGTAGTAATCTTCGGTCCACTAGATGTGCAAACATTGTGGAGTGTGTAGTAATCTTCGGTCCACTAGATGTGCAAACATTGCGGAGTGTGTAGTAATTTTCCTACAACTAGATGTGGCAAACATTGCGGAGTGTGTAGTAATCTTCGGTCCACAAGATGTGGCAAACATTGCTGAGTGTGTAGTAATCTTCGGTCCACCAGATGTGGCAAACATTGCGGAGTGTGTAGTAATCTTTGGTCCATTAGATGTGGCAAACTTTGCAGAGTGTGTAGTAATCTTCGGTCCACTAGATGTGGCAAACATTGCGGAGTGTGTAGTAATCTTCGGTCCACTAGATGTGCAAGAATTGCGGAGTGTGTAGTAATCTTCGGTCCACTAGATGTGCAACCATTACGGAGTGTGTAGTAATCTTCGGTCCACTAGATGTCGCAAACATTGCGGAGTGTGTAGTAATCTTCGGTCCACTATATGTGGCAAACATTGCGGAGTGTGTAGTAATCTTCGATCCACTAGATGTGCAAACATTGCGGAGTGTGTAGTAATCTTCGGTCCATTAGTTGTGGCAAACATTGCGGAGTGTGTAGTTATCTTTGGTCCACTAGATGTTCAAACATTGCGGAGTGTGTAGTAATCTTCGGTCCACTAGATGTGGCAAACATTGCGGAGTGTGTTGTAATCTTCGGTCTACTACATGTGCAAACATTGCGGAGTGTGTAGTAATCTTCGGTCCACAAGATGTGGCAAACATTGCTGAGTGTGTAGTAATCTTCGGTCCACTAGATGTGCAAACATTGCGGAGTGTGTAGTAATCTTTGGTCCATTAGATGTGGCAAACATTTCAGAGTGTGTAGTAATCTTCGGTCCACTAGATGTGCAAACATTGCGGAGTGTGTAGTAATCTTCGGTCCACTAGATGTGCAAACATTGCGGAGTGTGTAGTAATCTTCGGTCCACTAGATGTGCAAACATTGTGGAGTGTGTAGTAATCTTTGGTCCAATAGATGTGGCAAACATTGCGGAGTGTGTAGTAATCTTCGGTCCACTAGATGTGCAAACATTGCGGAGTGTGTAGTAATCTTTGGTCCACTAGACGTGGCAAACATTGCGGAGTGGATGGTAATGTTGGGTCTACTAGATGTAGCAAACATTACTGAGTGGATAGTAAACTTGGATCTACTAGATGTGGCAAACGTTACTAGGTGGATTGTAAAATTGGTTCCACTAGATGTGGCAAACATTACTGAGTGTATTGTAATCTTGGATCTACTAGAGGTGGCAAACATTACTGAGTGGATTGTAATCTTGGATCTACTAGATGTGGCAAACATTACTTAGTGGATTGTTATCTTGGATCTACTAGATGAGGCAAACATTACTGAGTGGATTAAAATCTTGGTTCTACTAGATGTGGCAAAAATTACTGAGTGGATTGTAATCTTGGGTCCAATAGATGTGGCAAACATTACTGAGTGGATTGTAAAATTGGGTCTACTAGATGTGGCAAACATTTACTGAGTGGATTGTAATCTTGGGTCCACTAGATGTGCAAACATTACGGAGTGGATTGTAATCTTGGGTCCACTAGATGTGCTAACATTACTGAGTGGATTGTTATCTTGAATCCACTTGATGTGCAAACATTCCTGATGGAATGTAATATTGGCTTCACTTGATATGCAAACATTACTAAGTGGATTGTAATATTGTCTCCCCTAGATGTGACAAACATTACTGAGTGGGGTGTAAATTTGGGGTCACTAGATGTGGCAAACATTCTGAGGGGATTATAATCTTGGGGCTACTAGATGTGACAAACATTCCTGATGGATTATAATTTTGGTTCTACTAGATGTAGTAAACATTACTGATGGATTGTAACCTTGGCTCCATTAGATGTGGCAAACATTAATGAGTGGATTGTAATCTTGGAACCACTAGATGTGGCAAACATTACTGAGTGGGGTGTAAATTTGGGGTCACTAGATGTGGCAAACATTACTTAGGGGATTATAATCTTGGGGCTACTACATGTGACAAACATTACTGAGTGTATTGTAATCTTGGGTCCACTAGATGTGTCAAACATTACTGAATGGTTTGTAATCTTGGGTCCACTAGATGTAGAAAACATTACTGAGTGGATTGTAATCTTGGGTCCACTAGATGTGGCAAACATTACTGAGTGGATTTTAATCTTGGGTTTACTAGATGTTGCAAACATTACTGAGTGGATTGTAATCTTAGGTCGACTAGATGTGTCAAACATTACTGAGTGGATTGTAATCTTGGGTCCACTAGATGTGGCAAACATTACTGATGGAATGTAATCTTGGCTTCACTAGATGGGGCAAACATTACTGAGTGGATTGTAATAATCGATCTACTAGATGTGGCAAACATTACTGAGTGGATTGTAAAATTGGGTCCACTAGATGTGGCAAACATTACTGAGTGGATTGTAATGTTGGATCTACTAAATGTGGCAAACATTACTTAGTGGATTGTAATCTTGGATCTACTAGATGTAGCAAACATTACTGAGTGGATTGTAATCTTGGCTTTACTAGATGTGGCAAACATTACTGAGTGGATTGTAATCTTGGGTCCACTAGATGTTGCAAACATTACTGAGTGGATTGTAAAATCGGGTCTATTAGATGTGGCAAACATTACTGAGTGGATTGTAATCTTGGGTCCACTAGATGTGGCAAACATTACTGAGTGGATTGTAATCTTTGGTCTACTAGATGTGGCAAACATTACTGAGTGGATTGTAATCTTGGGTCCACTAGATGTGCAAACACTACGGAGTGCATTGTAATCATGGCTTCACTAGATGTCGCAAACATTACAGAGTGGATTGTAAAATTGGGTCTACTAGATGTGGCAAACATTACTGAGTCGATTGTAATCTTGGGTCCACTAGATGTGCAAACATTACGGAGTGGATTGTAATCTTGGGTCCACTTGATGTGCAAACATTCCTGATGGAATGTAATCTTGGCTTCACTAGATGCGTCAAACATTACTGAGTGGATTGTAGTCTTAACTTCACTAGATGTGGCAAACATTACTGAGTGGATTGTAATCTTTGGTCTACTAGATGTGCAAACATTACGGAGTGGATTGTTATCATGGCTTCACTAGATGTCGCAAACATTACTGAGTGTATTGTAAAATTGGGTCTACTAGATGTGGCAAACATTACTTAGTGGTTTGTAATCTTGGATCTACTAGATGTAGCAAACATTACTGAGTGGATTGTAATCTTGGCTTTACTAGATGTGACAAACATTACGGAGTGGATTGTAATCTTGGGTCTACTAGATGTGGCAAACATTACGGAGTGGATTGTAATCTTGGCTCCACTAGATATGCAAACATTACGGAGCGGATTGAAATCTTGTGTCCACTTGATGTGCAAACATTCCTGATGGAATGTAATCTTGGCTTCACTAGATGTGGCAAAAATTACTGAGTGGATTGTAATCTTGGATTCACTAGATGTGGCAAACATTACTGTGTGTATTGTAATCTTGGATCTACTAGAGGTGGCAAACATTACTGAGTGGATTGTAATCTTGGGTCCAATAGATGTTGCAAACATTAATGAGTGGATTGTAAAATTCGATCTACTAGATGTGGCAAACATTTACTGAGTGGATTGTAATCTTGGGTCCACTAAATGTGCAAACATTACGAAGTGGATTGTAAACGTGGGTCCACTAGATGTGCAAAAATTTTTGAGTGGATTGTAATCTTGAATCCACTTGATGTGCAAACATTTCTGATGGAATGTAATATTGGCTTCACTAGATATGCAAACATTACTAAGTGGATTGTAATATTGTCTCCACTAGATGTGACAAACATTACTGAGTGGGGTGTAAATTTGGGGTCACTAGATGTGGCAAACATTACTGAGGTGATTATAATCTTGGGGCTACTAGATGTGACAAACATTCCTGATGGATTATAATCTTGGGTCTACTAGATGTAGTAAACATTACTGATGGATTGTAACCTTGGCTCCATTAGATGTGGCAAACATTAATGAGTGGATTGTAATCTTGGGTCCACTAGATGTGGCAAACATTACTGAGTGGGGTGTAAATTTGGTGTCACTAGATGTGACACACATTCCTAATGGATTATAATCTTGGGGCTACTACATGTGACAATCATTACTGAGTGTATTGTAATCTTGGGTCCACTAGATGTGTCAAACATTACTGAATGGTTTGTAATCTTGGGTCCACTAGATGTAGCAAACATTAATGAGTGGATTGTAATCTTGGGTCCACTAGATGTGGCAAACATTACTAAGTGGATTTTAATCTTGGGTTTATTAGATGTCGCAAACATTAGTGAGTGGATTGTAATCTTACGTCGACTAGATGTGTCAAACATTACTGAGTGGATTGTAATCTTGGGTCCAATAGATGTGGCAAACATTCCTGATGGAATGTAATCTTGGCTTCACTAGATGGGGCAAAAATTACTTAGTTGATTGTAATAATGGATCTACTAGATGTGGCAAACATTACTGAGTGGATTGTAATCTTTGCTTTACTAGATGTGGCAAACATTACTGAGTGGATTGTAAAATTGGGTCCACTAGATGTGGCAAAAATTACTGAGTGGATTGTAATCTTGGATCTACTAAATGTGGCAAACATTACTTAGTGGATTGTAATCTTGGATCTACTAGATGTGGCAAACATTACTGAGTGGATTGTAATCTTTGCTTTACTAGATGTGGCAAACATTACTGAGTGGATTGTAATCTTGGGTCTACTAGATGTGGCAAACATTACTGAGTGGATTGTAAAATTGGGTCTATTAGATGTGGCAAACATTAATGAGTGGATTGTAATCTTGGGTCCACTAGATGTGCAAACATTACGGAGTGGATTGTAATCTTGGCTCCACTAGATATGCAAACATTACGGAGTGGATTGTAATCTTGTGTCCACTTGATGTGCAAACATTCCTGATGGAATGTAATCTTGGCTTCACTAGATGTGGCAAACATTACTGAGTGGATTGTAATCTTGGCTTCACTAGATGTGGCAAACATTACTGAGTGGATTGTAATCTTTGGTCTACTAGATGTGGCAAACATTACTGAGTGGATTGTAATCTTGGGTCCACTAGATGTGCAAACATTACGGAGTGCATTGTAATCATGGCTTCACTAGATGTCGCAAACATTATTGAGTGGATTGTAAAATTGGGTCTACTAGATGTGGCAAACATTACGGAGTGGATTGTAATCTTGGGTCCACTAGATGTGCAAACATTACGGAGTGGATTGTAATCTTGGTTTCACTAGATGTGTCAAACATTGCGGATAGTGTAGTAATCTTCGGTCCGCTAGATGTGGTAAACATTGCTGAGTGTGTAGTAATCTCCTGTCCGCTAGATGTGCAAACATTGCGGAGTGTGTAGTAATCTTTGGTCCGCTAGATGTGCAAACATTGCTAAGTTTGTAGTAATCTTCTGTCCACTAGATGTGCAAACAGTGCGGAGTGTGTAGTAATCTTCGGTCCACTAGATGTGCAAACATTGCGGAGTGTGTAGTAATCTTCGGTCCACTAGATGTGGCAAACATTGCAGAGTGTGTAGTAATCTTCGGTCCACTAGATGTGCAAACATTGCGGAGTGTGTAGTAATCTTCGGTCCATTAGATGTGGCAAACATTGCGGAGTGTGTAGTAATCTTCGGTCCACTAGATGTGCAAACATTGTGGAGTGTGTAGTAATCTTCGGTCCACTAGATGTGCAAACATTGCGGAGTGTGTAGTAATTTTCCTACAACTAGATGTGGCAAACATTGCGGAGTGTGTAGTAATCTTCGGTCCACAAGATGTGGCAAACATTGCTGAGTGTGTAGTAATCTTCGGTCCACCAGATGTGGCAAACATTGCGGAGTGTGTAGTAATCTTTGGTCCATTAGATGTGGCAAACTTTGCAGAGTGTGTAGTAATCTTCGGTCCACTAGATGTGGCAAACATTGCGGAGTGTGTAGTAATCTTCGGTCCACTAGATGTGCAAGAATTGCGGAGTGTGTAGTAATCTTCGGTCCACTAGATGTGCAACCATTACGGAGTGTGTAGTAATCTTCGGTCCAATAGATGTCGCAAACATTGCGGAGTGTGTAGTAATCTTCGGTCCACTATATGTGGCAAACATTGCGGAGTGTGTAGTAATCTTCGATCCACTAGATGTGCAAACATTGCGGAGTGTGTAGTAATCTTCGGTCCATTAGTTGTGGCAAACATTGCGGAGTGTGTAGTTATCTTTGGTCCACTAGATGTTCAAACATTGCGGAGTGTGTAGTAATCTTCGGTCCACTAGATGTGGCAAACATTGCGGAGTGTGTTGTAATCTTCGGTCTACTACATGTGCAAACATTGCGGAGTGTGTAGTAATCTTCGGTCCACAAGATGTGGCAAACATTGCTGAGTGTGTAGTAATCTTCGGTCCACTAGATGTGCAAACATTGCGGAGTGTGTAGTAATCTTTGGTCCATTAGATGTGGCAAACATTTCAGAGTGTGTAGTAATCTTCGGTCCACTAGATGTGCAAACATTGCGGAGTGTGTAGTAATCTTCGGTCCACTAGATGTGCAAACATTGCGGAGTGTGTAGTAATCTTCGGTCCACTAGATGTGCAAACATTGTGGAGTGTGTAGTAATCTTTGGTCCAATAGATGTGGCAAACATTGCGGAGTGTGTAGTAATCTTCGGTCCACTAGATGTGCAAACATTGCGGAGTGTGTAGTAATCTTTGGTCCACTAGACGTGGCAAACATTGCGGAGTGTGTAGTAATCTTCGGTCCTCTAGATGTGCAAACATGCGGAGTGTGTAGTAATCTTCGGTCCACTAGATGTGCAAACATTGCGGAGTGTGTAGTAATCTTCGGTCCACTACATGTGGCAAACATTGCAGAGTATGTAGTAATCTTCGGTCCACTAGATGTGCAAACATTGCGGAGTGTGTAGTAATCTTCGGTCCGCTCGATGTGGCAAACATTGCGGAGTGTGTAGTAATCTTCGGTGCACTAGATGTGCAAACATTGCGGAGTGTGTAGTAATCTTCGGTCCACTAGATGTGCAAACATTGCGGAGTGTGTAGTAATCTTCGGTACACTAGATGTGCAAACATTGCGGAGTGTGTAGTAATCTTCGGTCCACTAGATGTGGCAAACATTGCGGAGTGTATAGTAATCTTCGGTCCACTATATGTGGCAAACATTGTGGAGTGTGTAGTAATCTTCGATCCACTAGATGTGCAAACATTGCGGAGTGTGTAGTAATCTTCGGTCCATTAGATGTGGCAAACATTGCGGAGTGTGTAGTTATCTTTGGTCCACTAGATGTGCAAACATTGCGGAGTGTGTAGTAATCTTCGGTCCACTAGATGTGGCAAACATTGCGGAGTGTGTTGTAATCTTCGGTCTACTAGATGTGCAAACATTGTGGAGTGCGTAGTAATCTTTGGTCCACTAGATGTGCAACCATTACGGAGTGTGTAGTAATCTTCGGTCCACTAGATGTTCAAACATTGCGGAGTGTGTAGTAATCTTCGGTCCACTAGATGTGGCAAACATTGCGGAGTGTGTAGTAATCTTCGGTCCACTAGATGTGGCAAACATTGCGGAGTGTGTAGTAATCTTCGGTCCACTAGATGTGCAAACATTGCGGAGTGTGTAGTAATCTTCGGTCCACTAGATGTGGCAAACATTGCGGAGTGTGTAGTAATATTCTAGGTGCACTAGATGTGGCAAACATTGCGGAGTGTGTAGTAATCTTCGGTGCACTAGATGTGCAAACATTGCGGAGTGTGTAGTAATCTTCGGTCCACTAGATGTGCAAACATTGCGGAGTGTGTAGTAATCTTCGGTCCACTAGATGTGGCAAACATTGCGGAGTGTGTAGTAATATTCTAGGTGCACTAGATGTGGCAAACATTGCGGAGTGTGTAGTAATCTTCGGTGCACTAGATGTGCAAACATTCCACCAGGTATAGCGCCCTATCACATAGCGAACTATCAAATATATTTGCAAATGGCAATAAATTAACAGTGATGTAATATTCAGCTTCTCCTTGGGCCATCGAGACAAGCACAATAAGAAACACTGAAGTAGACCATTTTCCCATCGTTCAATTTTATTAACTAATAAGATTCTTTTGTATTTCAGTTGTTAGGATTAGGCTCTGACTTTCAGTGCTTGAGAATACCTGATCTAAATTTGATTTGAAATCAACATGGAATTTGCACTTTTAAAATTTAGCGATTTTTTACGGGTTGCCATTTTGGTCTGGTCTGAAGCAAACAAATCCTTTAGATTCGATATATTCTAAAATCGATACGGATATTTCTTAACCGTGTCGTTCATATTAGACACCTGTCACGCGAACTATTGAAAAAAGTCTGGAGAATACTTTAATCTTTGGAATTGCAAAGCTGTAATAAACGTTTGAAGCCATATCTATATGCTCTTTGCATAGTCTTAAATGCTCTAGAACCTTTTTTTTTAAAAAGTCAATTTATATATTAGTTCAATTGAGGGCCAGCAGAGACACTTCTAGAAACAAAATAAACATGATATAATCTTAAATCCTTATAAAATAATTGAATGTTGTAAAATAAGCAACTTCAATAAACTTTTTTTAAAGATACAATAACCAATACTGGGGAATTATGGGGAAATGATAGATATCTATATATCTCAAGTTAAAGTTTTGATCGATTTTTAGATGCCTTTGAAAATTTCCTAATCTTTATACCTAGATGGATTCATATAGAACTAGCTTTAAAATTATATTTTATTTCTAAACCTTAAAGTAATTAGTAAAAAATGACTCGTTTTAATGTAGGCAATATTCCGAAACTAAAAGATGGTTATAACAGTTCTGTATTGACAGAAACGGACTGTTTTCTTACTTAGATATTAAGCGGAGGATTTTGAGCATGCGCAGTTAAGAGAAAGGAAGTAAGACAGAGATAAGATAGAAACATGGATCATCCCCGTTTATTAGAAGTTAAGAATTTATGAATTAACAAGAGCGTATTCGTAACCATGCTTGTATTTTAATGGAGCTAACATTGCATATCATATGTGTGAAGTTGTTGTGTATTTAACTTTGAAAATCATATTTGTGTAGGTGCTGTGTTATTACTTTTATTACAGGGACAATAAAAGTGTTGTATAGAAACTGGAATTCACATTTGCATTGGGAGAGATGAGGAACGCATGTGCTCTGTGATTGACGGATGGAGTCCCCAAATATTATGAGTCTTTTTAACTATCGCTAATCTATGAACCCTAAATATTAAATCAGATAAATAACTAAGATTTTTCTTCTTTTCATGTTTTCTAATTTAATTTTTTTTTTATAAATATAAGAGATACAGCGTATATACGAAAATGTAAGATATGCAACGTTTATAAGAAAATGAAGTGATTGTCCCTTGCCCTGACAGTAGCAAATATTGTCGCCTTGCCCTGACAGTAGCAAATATTGTCCCTTGCCCTGACAGTAACAAATAGTGTTCCTTGCCATGACAGTAGCAAATATTGTCCCTTGCCCTGACAGTAGCAAATATGAGTTCGATACACTCCCGTTTTTCTATTTAGATTTTAAATTTCCTATATACCAAGTTTCTTCTAGATCTTTCCTCTAACTGTATTTTATTGATTTAGCTGATAGAGAGAAGAAGAACTTAATATTTCACATTTGACAGTAGTGAGAAGTTTTAGGTTGGATAACAAAGAAACTTTATTTGAACGAATTTTCCCATTAAAATCTGTTGACGAAGAGGACCACGCGGCCCCCCCCCCCCCCACACCTTTAAAAAAATGTGTACATTATTATTTTAAAAGCCACCAATGTTTTAAAATGGGTCAATGTAATGTAATGTAGTGTATTTGTAATGTAATATATTATACCAGGTTTGGTCAAGATAAAACAATTCACATAAAGGCTTTCAGTGTGAGCCTTCATGTTCAGCTTTGTTTTCACAAATAAAATACATTGTACAACCTCCTATACACATTTGGAACTGTAGAAATTATTTTGCAAATTTTGAGGAAAGCTAAAGACTTATAAAAAATGTTACCTTATTTTGTACTTGTTAAAAATGTTAAACTCGTTTTTGATAGAATTTTTTATGTTTTATTTTCTTTTAACACAATTTTATTAAAATTATACTATGTAGCAATAATTGAGAAACATTTTTTATTTTTAAAATTTTAAAAAGACAAATCACACTTTGGAGAAAATCCTTTATAAAATGTGTTTATTTCCCAAGAGTTTTTGACAAAACACAACGAGCGGTTCTAAAAAGCATTTACGAGCAATGGTTCTCATCATTTGAGATGATGAACCCCAATCAAACATCCAATAGAGTATGTACAAAGCACTTTTAGGTCTTTTAGCGTCATATCATTTAAAATAACAAGTGACTATTTTGATAATTGCACATGACATTGATCCCTGACCATAACTCTATCGAGATATCAATTAAAATACAACTGTCTTGTTTGAGAAGGCACACGACATTGATCACTGACCCTACTGTCTTGTTTGAGAAGGCACACGACATGCACTAGTCATAAGAATAAAACTAGGTTAAGAAAGTTTACTCACATTTGTCTTCTTACCTGTCTGTAGGAATCGTTTTGTTGCTAATTATATCAAGATAGAAAATTAAAAAACCAAAGTCATTTGTTTTTTAAATAAGTCTTAGATAAGTCACGTTGTTTGAATAGTTCATTCGATAAGGAAGTTGTGTGAATAGCTCATTAGATAAGGCACGTTGTTTGATATTTCATTCGATAAGGAAGTTGTGTGAATAGCTCATTAGATAAGGCACGTTGTTTGGTAGTTCAAAAGTTTGTCGTCTCTCCGTCAATATTTTTATTCAAAAAGTAAAGAGAATTTTAAAAAAATAATTTCGTAGCTACCATGCTGTAGGAACTGATCTTTAGAAACACGGAAGCTCTTCAAGATAAATGAATTATCATTTCAAGAGCCAGTGAATTATATTTTAATGATTAACCCATTGCCATAATAGGACATGTTTAAGACAATATTAAAAATGCTGTAAGTGATTAAAAAATTAACAAGACAATAAATTTAATTCTTATACAAATTCCTGTCATGAAGTCACAATAGGATTGACAGCAGTAGAGTGCAAACTTGATGTTCTCATTAAGTTCTCACAAATCATTCAGCATTATGAAGACAACTGTTTCTCAATTAAGTCAAGTCATTAAGGTGAGAAAGTTTCATTTCTGACATGAAATGTTCAATTAATTGCTTCAACTACAGACAGCCTCTAAGCGAATAAGTGGCACAACAAGTATGTGTGTCTGTAAGAGGAGTACTAACGGGTATCCCAGAGTTGACGCTGATGACATATGTCTGAGCTGTTCTTTGACACAGTCCTGCCGGCACAGAGGTCAGAGGTCGTTTAAATGCCCACTGGGCAAACACAATCATGAACATTGCAAGATTCCTCATAACTGAATAGGATAGATTTATATGATGTTTGTTTTATTGACTGATCGTAAATAGCATCGTCATCAGGACGACTTAAATAGCATCGTCATCAGGACGACTTAAATAGCATCGTCATCAGGATGACTTAAATAGCATCTTCATCAGGACGACTTAAATAGCATCGTCATCAGGGTGACTTAAATAGCATCGTCATCAGGACGACTTAAATAGCATCTTCATCAGGACGACTTAAATAGCATCTTCATCAGGACGATTTAAATAGCATTAGTTGTGTTCGTTTTGGCATTTTTATCCAAAAATGTTGAAATATTACAACATACTTGTTTGTATTTCTCCTCATGAGATGAAGGTCATCGACTTGAGTTCTACTGAATGGAAAAGTGACACAGGCTGGATGAACAAACATAATATGACCGTTCTTTGTTAAATCACTGTTCAAACCTTTCGTTGTTAACTCCATAGTTCAAACATTTCGTTGTTAACTCCATAGTTCAAACATTTCGTTGTTAACGCCATAGTTCAAACATTTCGTTGTTAACTCCATAGTTCAAACATTTCGTTAACTCCTTAGTTCAAACATTTTGTTGTTAACTCCATAGTTCAAACGTTTTGTTGTTAACTCCATAGTTCAAACATTTTGTTGTTAACTCCATAGTTCAAACAGTAATGATTAGTTAACACAAGATTAATAATCAAATGTACATCCAAACTGATTATGGACTATTGTCTTGATAAAGTGAATCCAGCGATGAATTGCACGAAGTGTACATGTAAACTGTCGAGGAAACAAAGACATTTAAGTCATTGTATTAGCGTTAAGACATTCCATGCAGGCCCGTCATATCTCCCATATCATCCATGCCATCAGACATATCGTCCCCATCATCCCGACCACTGTCGTCCATACTATCTTGATGCACATCCTGGAGACCGGAAGATGCGCCATGTTGTGTCGACGTAACATTCGGCGCCATGATGGGCTTTAGTTGCCCATCCACTTTGTCCTTGACGAGTTTAGTCCCCTTGACTCTTTTCCACTTCATGCGACGGTTCTGAAACCAAACTTTAACCTAAAAAATAAGGAAAGTTTTGCAATTAGGGGACATAAAAATTAAAAATTTCATTAAAAAACAGACATTGAATAAGTAAATAAGTAAGTTACAATTTTTTGTTCAAAATTAAGATTACAATTCTTGTATTTATCCGAACAATTTGAACTTTGATTTGATTGCATTGCATATATAGATGTTGATCATATTTTTATAATATGATTACCATCTTGACCGCCCCACTCTCATTGCTAATCATGCTTTTACAATATGCTGACATACTTGTCGTTCTGTCAGGTCCAGGGCCACTGCCAACTTGTCATTATGCTGATCTACCTGCTGTTCTGTCAGGTCCAGGGCAATGTGCTATATATTTTTATGCTGACCTACCTGCCATTTTATCAGGTCCAGGGCAATATGCTATGTATTCATGCTGACCTACCTGACGTTCTTTCAGGTCCAGGGCACTATGCTATGTATTCATGCTGACCTAACTGCCGTTCTGTCAGGTCCAGGGCACCATACAATGTATTTATGATGACCTATCTCCCGTTCTGTCAGGTTTAGGGCACCATACTATGTATTTATGCTGACCTACCTTCCGTTCTGTCAGGTCCAGGGCACCATACTATGTATTTATGCTGACCTACCTTCCGTTTTGTCAGGTCCAGGGCACCATACTATGTATTTATGCTGATCTACCTGCCGTTCTGTCAGGTCCAGGGCACCATACTATGTATTTATGCTGACCTACCTGCCGTTCTGTCAGGTCCAGGGCCACGGCCAGCTCGTATCGTCTGAGTCGTGTGAGGTAATTGTGGAGAGTAAACTCTTTCTCCAACTCCTGGATCTGATGCTTGGTGAAGGCTGTCCGCTCTTTCCTGGGCTTGACAGACAGGTCAAGTTTGTACGGGTCAGGGGAATCTGTGGCCGAACGAATTAACAAAAATAGTGAGAGGGTTATAAGTGCAGTGGTGAGAATAGACAGAAGGATGTAAGTGCAGTGGTGAGAATGTCAGAAGGTTGTAAGTGCAGTGGTGAGAATGTCAGAAGGTTGTAAGTGCAGTGGTGAGAATAGTTAGAAGGTTGTAAGTGCAGTGGTGAGAATAGTCAGAAGGTTGTAAGTGCAGTGGTGAGAATAGTCAGAAGGTTGTAAGTGTAGTGGTGAGAATAGTCAGAAGGTTGTAAGTGCAGAGGTGAGAATAGTCAGAAGGTTGTAAGTGCAGTGGTGAGAATAGTCAGAAGGTTGTAAGTGCAGTGGTGAGAATAGTCAGAAGGTTGTAAAAGCAGTGGTGAGAATGTCAGAAGGTTGTAAGTGCAGTGGTGAGAATAGTTAGAAGGTTGTAAGTGCAGTGTTGAGAATAGTCAGAAGGTTGTAAGTGCAGTGGTGAGAATAGTCAGAAGGTTGTAAGTGCAGTGGTGAGAATAGTCAGAAGGTTGTAAGTGCAGTGGTGAGAATAGTCAGAAAGTTGTTAGAGCAGTTTTATCATTAATGATCAAATTGGAGACAGGGCAATGGTGTGAACTGTCAGCAGAGTGAAAGGTGAATTCATATAATAGATATCCATATTCATATTCTTCATTTCTAAAGTTTATTATTTAGAAAGCTGCATAGAAATTATTAATTTTTTCTTTAGATGTGCCATAATTTGTCTTAATTGTTTCATATTTATTTCAATTGAATGGGTTTAAAATGTATCTGATCACTAATTAAGGACAGTAGATCTATTATTATTATTATTATTACAGTGGTCTTATATAGTGTTGTATCCCAGCCTAGGGCTAGGCACATCTCGCTGCACATAAACATATTAGCAAATATAATCATGTCATTAAAAAATAACATTATTTTTTTTATTTTTTTTTAAATATTAAATTTACAAAAAGAAATGTATATTCTCCGCACCCACGCCATGACTTTTATATGTCAAGCCATGGACGGCACTCAGCAGCGTTGTTTATCGGTCAGAGGGGGAAATCATTCTGGGTGGTAGAGTTTAAAGAGATGTGTTTTGAAAGCAGTTTTGAAGGCCTGGATGGTCCGTATTTTACGGATGTGTAGTGGGAGAGAGTTCCATATGTTTTAGTGCGTGTCCTGGGAACATAAAGAATACGTGTGTCTACGGAGGAGTGAAGCAGTCGCATGGGTGAAAACACAGAAAGAGCTACATGTGAACGTTTATGTTAGGCTAAGGGTTAGGCCTATATATGAACTTTTATGTTATGCTAAGGGTTAGGCCTATATGTGAACGTTTATGTTAGGCTAAGGGTTAGGCCTATATGTGAATCTTTAGGTTAGACTAAGGGTTAGGACTATATGTAAACGCTTAGGTTTGGCCTACATTATGTTATATCCGTAGCAGCCCTTTGTGTATAATTCATTTAAAAAGGGTTTCTAATTTCTTCTAGTTTTCCATATATCGGTTTGATGACACATCCAATTGTTGACATCCAGTTGTTGACATTAAATTTCATTCATTGGTTTGATGAAAAATCCAATTGTTGACATCAAATTCCTAACATTGGTTTGATGAAACATCCAATTGTTGACATCAAATTTCAATCACTGGTTTGATCAGATATTCAATTCTTTGCTTCATTTTCTATTCTTTTTGGTTTAATGACATATCCTATTCCTGAAATCATTTGCTATTCTATTGGTTTAATGACATATCCTATTCCTATGTTTTATATTTTAACGAAGGTAAAATGTAGCCAAAATTGTGAACCAAAATCCGGTTGATATCCACCGCAACGCCACCTGTGCGCCACCCTAGCGCCACCTGTTCGTGCCTTGTCTATAAAGCTTTCATATCAAAGTCGGGGAGAGCAGCAGAGCGTGACGTCGAGCAACATGGCGAAACTTCAACTTGATATCCTTGTGCACGTATCCTTGCGCACGAATCGTTGTGACGTTACTTCTGTGTGAACGGCACCGAGATGCTTTATCAAAGAACAGCAGTCTACACATTTTTATATATCTATTGATAAAAATAGAATCTAGGAACAAAGTGCGCTGATATTTGCGGAACAATATGTCTTTTTGAGCGTAAAGTGTAGTAAGTGAAGAACATAATGTTTTTATAATCGTAGAAAGTAGTCATTAAAGTTTCTAGTGTTTAGTGTGATTGTAGAGAGTAGGTTTTTGAAGAAGCAAAATGAGAACCAATAACCAACAAATATATATCTGCTAAATTCATTTTTATTGACGTTGACACTACCCTACATATTTATATTAATAAATGGTATTCTAATTAAACGTTTAAGGGGCTATTACTTTACTATTGTTACGGTCCTAAACAGTAAGCAACACAAGTATTCACATATATCAAGGGTTCAACAGTGACCAGTTATTATCACATTATAAAACATACATAAAGTGTTATAACAATGTCAGTCAACAAATAGGGATAGGTTTAGGTTGAAGGTTAGGGTTAGTACCCATTACACACGCTGACACTTTGTACACAATACACAGGCTAATACTTAGTAAACACTACACAGGTTGATTCTTCCTTATTTATTTCACAATTTTGACTTGCGATTTTAAAGCTTCAAATAATTTTTAATGGATAAACATAAAAGGAAATACCATGACACATACGAGTCAGTCAGTGGTGGAGTGTAGCGAGTGGGGCAGGAAGTAGGTGCCGCCCTCTCAGCAGAGTTACTTATAACTTCAATTCAACCGGCAACATTTCATACACACTCTGTGCCGCCCTCTCAGCAGAGTTACTTATAACTTCAATTCAACCGGCAACATTTCATACACACTCTGTGCCGCCTTCTCAGCAGAGTTACTTATAACTTCAATTCAACCGGCAACATTTCATACACACTCTGTGCCGCCCTCTCAGCAGAGTTACTTATAACTTCAATTCAACCGGCAACATTTCATACACACTCTGTGCCGCCTTCTCAGCAGAGTTACTTATAACTTCAATTCAACCGGCAACATTTCATACACACTCTGTGCCGCCCTATCAGCAGAGTTACTTATAACTTCAATTCAACCGGCAACATTTCATACACGCTCTGTAATATTCATGAACTCTATTTTTATGTTGATCCCTGGTCATGTTATGACGTAATAAAGGAGACATCTATCTCCCAGTGCCTATATAATGTTTTAATTATTTCGTTGACTTTATGATTGTATCACAATACAAAGAAATCATTGTAACAACAGACGAGTTCCTAGTTACCACATCTAGCAGTCATTAGTCTCGACATGAAAGGGGGCGCTGCGCTCGGGGTAGGGTGCCGTGCTTGTTTGGACAGGAGTGTAAAATCTGACAATGTATCCATTGAGGGGGGCCCCCGAGGACCGCTACAAGAGCTAAAAAGTTGCCCTAACCTTACTTAGCGCACATGTTAAGGGGTTCTTTTGGGGTTATCCCGTCTCTATGCTCTCCTACGGGAATTTTCGTGGAGGGGTTTTGCAGAGTCTGGGAAATTGCGGAGAACTAAAAATACGTTTTTTCTTACATACAGGAAACTGTTTCGTTATTATTACATTTGTAATCTATATGATGGAGAACGTGAATAAGTATATATATAAGAATGAGCTTTGGGGACATAACGCTTAAAACCCGAAAATATATTGATATGTTCGGACTCTTAAAAACAATCATAGGTATTTACTATTATTTTACGGAAATCGAATAAATTTACATGCGCAAAAAAATATTATATTTCTGTTTTTATTTTAGCAAAGGTTTAAGTAATAATATTATAAATTACAAATACATATAAAGAAACAACTAAGGAACTATCTTAAGCATTTTATATGCGTTTGAGAGTTACAAAAAAAAATTAAATAGAAAAAATATGATCAAAGAAATACACAGTAATCATATTTATCGGGAAAACCTAAACATCAGTTGTTGTTAGTGCGTTCTTTAGCGCGTTGTCAATAGGCAAAATAAAATTAAAATTAATTAGTTCTAAATAATCACGCAAATGACATCATAGTGCGAATTGCCTATTTAGCCAAAGCTAAAAGTTCTCTGATTTAATAAAAGAGCGTGACAAAACTGATGATGTACATTCCCCTTCTTATAAGTAAAATTAATAAATAGCATTGATTGCTTTTTAAATTGCTAAACTTAAATACTATCTTAGCTTTGTATTTTTAACATTTAATAAGTTTGTACTTTTTATTCATTCCAAAAATAAACTTTGATGAAATTTATAAAGTAGTAAAAACTGTACATTAAGAATATGCCGTTTAATTAAATTGGTGCAGCAAAACTAAATAGCCAAATATCATTTTTAATGCACTTATCACTGATCTAGATAAGAATAAAGCATATTAAATGAAAAAAAAAATGTTTGCTTATGTAAGGGGGCTACAATCCAGTGTATGATTTATTTATTTTTTTTAAAACTCTGAGGGCGGGGAGTACACTATAGATTCATTTTGCCCAGTGCAGCACAAGATAAACCTCAGAATAAATTTGATCAATAGTTAACCTTCTTCGATACATTTATATCGATGGTAGGAAATTGAGTTCATGCATTTTTACTTGGATGACAATATCTTTCAATCCAATGACATTTCAGTTGTAAAAAAAAAGAAGCTATATTCTCATTTTACATATGAACATATGTTAACCAATTAAGAAAATCAATGACTTTAACAAAACATAAATATATTTACAATTACTTCCCCATGGATATCAAAACCCAATCACTTTACACAAGTGAAAATTTAATTTTAAAAATAGAGATTTTATTAGATAGAGAGATAGAAAGACAGACAGACAGACAGACAAATGCACAGATAGATGATAGATAGATAGAGATGTAGATAAAAGATAGATAGACGGATGGATGGATGAAAGGATGGATGGATGGATGGAAGGTGTGTGGGTGAGAGGATAAATAGATGGATGGATAGATAGGTAGGTAGGTAGAAAGATAGGTAGATAGGTAGGTTGGTAGGTAGATAAGTAGGTAAATAGATATGTAGGTAGGTAGGTAGGGAGATAGGGAGATAGATAGAAAGATGGTTGGATAGATACAGACCTGTTTACTCTTACGATTTTGGCGTACAATGTAAGATTTTGAGGTGTATACATTATATATACTGTTTTTCTTTACTATTAAGATAATGTATTGAACGATTTTGTGATATTGTACGATTTTAAGATTTTGAGGGTAAGCAGGCCTGTAGATAGTAGCTGGATAGGTAGATAGTTAGGTAGATAGGTAGGTAGGTAGGTAGTTAGGTAGGTAGGTAGGTAGGTAGGTGGGCAGGTATGTGGGTAGGCAGGCAGGCATGTAGATGGTAAATAGATAGATAGGTAGATGATAGATAGATAGTTAGATAGATAGGTAGAGAGAGACAGAAGGAGAGACAGAAAGAGAGACAGTCAGAGAAACAAAGAGAGAGACAGAGATACAGACAGAGAGACAGACAGAGAGACTGACAGAGAGACCGACATAATGACAGAGAGATAGACAGAGAGATAGACAGAGACAGAGACTGACAGTGAGACAGACTGAGAGACAGCTTGAGAGACAAACAGAGAGACAGACAGACAGAGAGACATATAGACCGGCAGAGAAACAGAGAGACAGACAGAGAGAAAGAGAGACAGACAGAGAGACAGACAGAGAGACATAGAGACAGACAGCGACAGAGACACAGGCAGAGAGACAGAGAGATAGACAGAGAGACAGACAGATAGAGAGACATACAGAATGACAGAGAGAAGACAGAGAGACAGACAGAGAGACAGACAGAGATACAGACAGATCATCCTTGAATAATTGCAAAAAAGTTATCTTAATTCGGTAAACTATATCTATACATATATAAGTATATCCCGTATGTGCTTCTATACCATCAATCCAAAGTGATGAAAATTGTGAGAATTGTAAAAAAATGCAAATGTTTCTGAATTATTACACACATTTTAAAATATTCCATTTTGGGATCGGGGACCTAAGTTCTTCCCCCCCTCCTTTTGTGAGCTAAATATAATTTTCGTATGCGTTTCTATACCATTCATCCGATTGCGATAAACTTTTGGTAAGTTGTTGTGCGCACCAAATGGTTTCTGAATTAGCTAATCCATTTTGAAATATTCCTTTTCGGGCCGGAGCCCCAAATTATTTGTTCTTATATGAGCGATACAAATTTAATTTCAATCAGTGCTATTGCATGGGTGGCTAGAAATCAATCAAATACAAACGACATTTCAGTTTGTGTGCGACATAAGTACAACCATTTTAAAATTTTGCGTTTGGGGCCTGGAGCCTTATTTTAAAGGTAATAAATATTTGAGCTATCTAAATATAATTGCGTGGATGGATCAATTGCTACAAGTGTGTGGACTATATTTTGAAAATACATGCTTCTCACGTGGACAACTATATGTTGCCTGCTCGCGCATCCAAAAAAACGTCTACTTTATTTGTGTACGCAGCAGACGGAAAAAACAATAAATATTTTCTATTTAAAAATTACTTTGAATCTTAATTAAAACACAAACACTTTTTTCATTGAGTGGCATGCAACGCATGCCGGGTTCTCGCTAGTTATTAATAATGAACGTTCTTGTTTTCTTTAAAATGTTCTGTTTCTTGATTTATTTTGTTACAAGTCACAAGTAACCCAGACAAAGTCGCAAACAACACAGATAAAGTCACAATAACCCAGACAAAGTCACAAACAACACAGATAAAGTCACAATAACCCAGACAAAGTCACAAACAACACAGATAAAGTCACAAGTAACCCAGACAAAGTCGCAAACAACACAGATAAAATAAAATACAACACGATAAAGTCACAAACAACACAGATAAAGTAAAATACAACACGATAGAGTCACAAACAACACAGATAAAGTAAAATACAACACGATAAAGTCACAAACAACACAGATAAAGTAAAATACAACACGATAGAGTCACAAACAACACAGATAAAGTAAAATACAACACGATAGAGTCACAAACAACACAGATAAAGTAAAATACAACACGATAGAGTCACAAACAACACAGATAAAGTAAAATACAACACGATAGAGTCACAAACAACACTGATAAACTAACAAACATAAAAAAGTAAAAAAACAATACAGATAAAGGGACAAACATCTTATCTAAAGTCACAATGCTACGTTGGGAAATAAAGATATATTGGAGGCTATTTAAGATAATTTGCAATCTTTACCCTCATTGACTTGTCAGGATTTCTTAGGTCAGCACTCCTAATTTGTTCCCTACGTCACCACTTCTAACTTATTCCCTACGTCACCACGCCTAACTTAATCCCTACGTCACCAATCCTAACTTAATCCCTACGTCACCAATCCTAACTTAATCCCTACGTCACCACTCCTAACTTAATCCCTATGTCACCACTCCTAACTTAATCCCTACGTCACCACGCCTAACTTAATCCCTACGTCACCACTCCTAACTTAATCCCTACGTCACCACTTCTAACTTATTCCCTACGTCACCACTTCTAACTTATTCCCTACGTCACCACGCCTAACTTAATCCCTACGTCACCACTCCTAACTTAATCCCTACGTCACCAATCCTAACTTAATCCCTACGTCACCACTCCTAACTTAATCCCTACGTCACCACTCCTAACTTAATCCCTACGTCACCACGCCTAACTTAATCCCTACGTCACCACTCCTAACTTAATCCCTACGTCCCCACTCCTAACTTAATCCATACGTCACCACGCCTAACTTAATCCCTACGTCACCACTCCTAACTTAATCCCTACGTCACCACTCCTAACTTAATCCCTACGTCACCACGCCTAACTTAATCCCTACGTCACCACTCCTAACTTAATCCCTACGTCACCACGCCTAACTTAATCCCTACGTCACCACTCCTAAATTCGTTCTGTATCAAATATTTACAAAGATGGCACTTTGGAAATTTCAAATGAATTATCGCTCTTGACCCGTTCTTAAATCTCCATCAGTGTTCATCTGAGGGATCTGTCTCACTGTGTTTTATTACTTCTCATAAAACATCCAACATTGAGAATCAACCAAAAACATCCAATATTGAGACTCAAAACATCATAAAACATCCAATATTGAGACTCAACCATAACATCATAAAATATCCAACATTGAGACTTAACCATAACATCATAAAACATTCAACATTGAGACCCAACCCTAACATCATAAAACATCATGCTGTAAGTCGTAACCTTACCCTAAAAAAACTAATTGCGGCAAGCACTGCTTTACAACAATATGAATCTAGACATGATGAGAGACTATCTTTTGTGACACAACACATCTATGGCTTTACAACAATATGAATCTAGACATGATGTGAAAGTAACTTTTATGACACAACACATCTATGGCTTTACAACAATATGAATCTAGACATGATGAGAGACTACCTTTTATGACACAACACATCTATGGCTTTACAACAATATGAATCTAGACCTGATGAGAGACTACCTTTTATGACACAACACATCTATGGCTTTACAACAATATGATCTAGACATGATGAGAGACTACCTTTTGTGACACAACACATCTATGGCTTTACAACAATATGAATCTAGACATGATGAAAGACTACCTTTTATGACACAACACATCTATGGCTTTACAACAATATGAATCTAGACATGATGAGAGATTACCTTTTATGACACAACACATCTATGACTTTACAACAATATGAATCTAGACATGATGAGAGACTACCTTTTGTGACACAACACATCTATGGCTTTACAACAATATGATCTAGACATGATGAGAGACTACCTTTTGTGACACAACACATCTATGGCTTTACAACAATATGAATCTAGACATGATGAGAGACTACCTTTTATGACACAACACATCTATATACACACTATGCTATTGATCTTTGTCTGTCTACCTTTTATTTTATTACATATTAGCGTTCCTTTGCACTAGTCTTGGCAGTGTTCCCTTTATGTTCCCTTATCGTTTTATTGCATCAACAAAGTTCCCTCTCGATCTTCTCTTATGTTCCATTCTCCGGGATGTTTCTTTCTCGCCAAATGATTGATGTTGATTGTAAATATAAAAGCAATCACAAAATGCATTGTCATCAACTGATTCACTAGAGACAACATTGTCATCAACTGATTCACTAGAGACAACATTGTCATCAACTGATTCACTAGAGACAACATTGTCATCAACTGATTCACTAGAGACAACATTGTCACCCCTTGATTACTACAGACAGCTCTTGTCACCCACTTGTTCACTAGAGACAAACATTTCCCTCATAATAGCAGATACTCTTTGGAGTGGCCTAGATTTTACAGACATTTACAAAGACTTGGACTATCTCATACTTAACCAATATAACCCCATCCCTTACCCAAATATCAGAGCCACCCTGCTCACCCCCAAAACCCAAATATCCAACCCAGCCCAGCTATCCCACATACCCTCACCAACCTTCCCTGTAGCCCCCACCTCTCGTGATGAAAGCTGAACGTGAAATTGATCTGGCTTAGTGCAACACGGCGTGACAGTTTGCCTCACCACAAGATGTTCCAAATATGAGCGCCAGCACCAGGCTCGTTGCTACGGTGCGACCCCAGGCTCGTTGCTACGGTGCGACCCCAGGCTCGTTGCTACGGTAAAATCCCAGGCTGTTCCTTTTAAAAAATTGTCTTTTTTTATAAAGTAACCCGCACCTCGGATACACCATCACGCGGTGTGTGAAAAAACGCAGTAGACAATATATATAGTGTTTTTTGGAAATAATTGATTATACTGAATAGTTCTTTTGTAATTGAACTTTTAGCTACAAAATAAAATTATCTTCAATGACACTACAGAAATGTTTTAAACACAATAAAGAAAAATATAATTTGCCCCAAGTTCCTTTAACTTTTAATTTGTTATCTATAATAATCCCCTAATGATATTTTCAAATCCATAAATTGGATTAGAAATGTTCGATTTCCTAGTAGTCAACCATATTCCAAACTGATTACATGATTTCCCGTCATCAAAGTCATAGATCTCGCTCATTCTTAGGTTTTCAGTTATACAACTTCTTTCCAGGAAACACTTTTTGTTTCTATGAGTTTCATAAAAGAAACACTGTGTATATGAAACACTTTCATGTTTCTATGAGTTTCATAAAAGAAACACTGTGTATATGAAACACTTTCATGTTTCTATGGGTTCATACAAGAAACACTATATTATTTGATGTGTATAGCGCTGTAACGTCCAGACTGACATCTGCTTGGCCTCTGTAACGTCCAGACTGACATCTGCTTGGCCTCTGTAACGTCCAGACTGACATCTGCTTGGCCTCTGTAACGTCCAGACTGACATCTACTTGACCTCTGTAACGTCCAGACTGACATCGGCTTAGCCTCTGTAACGTACTGACTGACATCTGCCTAGCCTCTGTAACGTCCAGACTGACATGTGCTTGGCCTCTGTAACGTCCAGACTGACATCTGCTTAGCCTCTGTAACGTCCAGACTGACATCTGCTTGGCCTCTGTATCATCCTGTAGCCACTCCAACAGATGGTAAGAGAGTATGGCGTGTAACTCACTTGCTACAAGCACTTCACATCATCCTGTGCAACACTTCATATTTATTGTACAACACTTCTTGTTTTGTCGGTTGGAATTTATACCCAGTGAGAACGTGGTGGCCAGAGGCGTCACCTAACGGATGGTTCTGAACAATGGCAGGGTACAAGTATGTGATTGAGAAAATGCTTGTTAATAATATATTAATATGTAATATTATGAAAGTTGTTAAAAGTGAAATTTGAATGTATCACTTTTTCATACCGTCTCTCACATACCATCTCTCACATACCAATTCTCAAATACCATCTCTCACATACCATGTCTCACGTGCCATCTCTCAAATACCATCACACATAAGTCATCTCTCACATACCATCTCTCACATGCCATCTCTCGCCTATCATCTCCCATATACCATCTCCCACATACCATCTCCCACATACCATCTCCCACATACTATCTCTCACAAACCATCTCTCACATACCATATCTCGCATACTATCTCTCGCATACCATCTCCCACATACCATCTCTCACATACCATCTCTCACATACCATCTCTCGCATACCATCTCCCCCATACCATCTCTCACTTACCATCTCTCGCTTGTATAGCAACGAATTAATAGTAAAGGGTGTTTGTTTTCATGCAATTTTGGCTTAATATTAAACATCCAATGAACATCCAAAGAACATGCAATGAACATCCTATGAACATTCAATGAACATCCAATGAACACCCAATGAACATCCAATGAACATCCAATGAACACCCAATGAACATCCAATGAACATCCAATGAACACCCAATGAACATCCAATGAACATCCAATGAACACCCAATGAACATCCAATGAACATCCAATAAATATCCAATAAATATCCAATGAACATCCAATGAACACCTAATGAACACCCAATGAACACCCAATGAACATCCAATGAACATCAAATGAACATCCAATGAACATCCACTGAACATACAATGATTTCTATAATAATCAATGTCATGAGTTTCTAGACATACATTTTAGTTTTTTTGAAATAGTAGAAAGTTCAGGACTGAAGTTGGACAAGAAGAAATACGGTTAAGTAAAGCTGTTACATATATCCTTTAGTATGTGCTGTAAAGCTGTTAAGTTTGTAATATTTAAAAACATATTTTACATTAATGTGAACATTTAGGCGTTCCCTAAATTATGAGAAATTATGAATGATTCCAGGAGATATGTGCAATGAAAGTTTGAACTTAGATTAGTTTAATCTGGCAATGATTATATGTCTTTAAAAAGATGTGCGCATTCGAAGTAGTTTATAATTTGAACATATTTCGTCAACAAACGGAGTGCAACTATCTAAAACAGTTTAGTCAACAAACGGAGTGCAACTATCTGAAACAGTTTAGTCAACAAACGGAGTGCAATTATCTGAAACAGTTTAGTCAACAAACGGAGTGCAACTATCTGAAACAGTTTATTAACAAACGGAGTGCAACTATCTGAAACAGTTTAGTCTAAAATCAGAAGGCAGATAGCTGAACATATTTAATATACATTCAGAAGGCAGTTATCTGAACATATTTAGTATTTAATAAAAAGTCTCTACCTTAGTTATACATAATTAGCAGGTAGATTTGTAAAAAAAATATTCACTGTACAGGCAATGGTTCTCGCACATTAACCGAGCACGCTTGTGGTTTCACACAGAAAAACTTAAAATATAGAAACTATGTAATATATTCATAGGATAATATCCCACAATTAATACACAATTTAACTGTGCATATTGTATTTATAAATACATAATTATAACTGTAAAGAGGTATTTATGAATGCATAAAAATATGTTCTCTCTAGCCTTGACTGTATTCCACAAAATACTAAGTGTCTCTCATTGATGTGACTGTATTGCACAAAACACTAAGTGTCTCTCATTGATGTGACTGTATTGCACAAAATACTAAGTGTCTCTCATTGATGTGACTGTATTGCACAAAACACTAAGTGTCTCTCATTGATGTGACTGTATTGCACAAAACACTAAGTGTCTCTCATTGATGTGACTGTATTGCACAAAATACTAAGTGTCTCTCATTGATGTGACTGTATTGCACAAAATACTAAGTGTCTCTCATTGATGTGACTGTATTGCACAAAACACTAAGTGTCTCTCATTGATGTGACTGTATTGCACAAAACACTAAGTGTCTCTCATTGATGTGACTGTATTGCACAAAACACTAAGTGTCTCTCATTGATATGACTGTATTGCACAAAATACTAAGTGTCTCTCATTGATGTGACTGTATTGCACAAAACACTAAGTGTCTCTCATTGATGTGACTGTATTGCACAAAACACTAAGTGTCTCTCATTGATGTGACTGTATTGCACAAAACACTAAGTGTCTCTCATTGATGTGACTGTATTGCACAAAACACTAAGTGTCTCTCATTGATGTGACTGTATTGCACAAAACACTAAGTGTCTCTCATTGATGTGACTGTATTGCACAAAATACTAAGTGTCTCTCATTGATGTGACTGTATTGCACAAAACACTAAGTGTCTCTCATTGATGTGACTGTATTGCACAAAACACTAAGTGTCTCTCATTGATGTGACTGTATTGCACAAAACACTAAGTGTCTCTCATTGATGTGACTGTATTGCACAAAACACTAAGTGTTTCTACTTGATATGACAAGATAATACAAGACGCTACTAAAGAAATTAAATAAATGAAGCTACATCAGAAGTTAAATACAAGATTCCACTTCAGAAGCTAAATACAGGACACTACTTCTGTATTTTGCAAGGTGGCTGCCGAAATTAAGGTACCGTCAACTTAATTTAAGGCCCCGTAAACGAAGGGTGCTATAAACTAAGGGTACTGTAAATAAGGGTACTATAAAAAAGGGTATTGTAAATAAGGGTATTGTAAACTCCTATAATTAGTTTATCGCAGTACAACTTTCTAATGATTAGTTAAAATAAGAAATCCTTTGATATTTATTTCAATTAATACACAGATACAGTTTGAGGCATAAAGGTCTATGCTGTGGTGTGATACACAGATACAGTTGGAGGCATAAAGGTCTGTTCTATGGTGTGATACACAGATATAGTTCGAGGCATAAAGGTCTATTCTATGGTGTAACGGCGTCTTACTCTAAACTGATCATTCCTAAACATGCGGCCCGAGTTCACATCGCCTACGTGAGGCCCTCAGGCCAGTGACTCTTCATTTCTTTCGTGAGACCATTTCACCACAAGTCAGGTTATTTTTCTGTTTCTCTACTGCACGCCCCGGGAGCATGTATCTAAAGGCGTGGGGCTTGTTTGAAAAATACCGAGTAGACGAAAGCTGAGGGTAGAGACCAGATCAACATCAACTAGAAGGGTATCAGATGAACACAAACAGTGCGGTGTTCCGCTACTGTGTTTCTCTGAGACTTTTATTTACTGTAAAACACCAGATGACCTGACCGCAGAAATGGACGATCTGTTTGTAGTATTTATTTATGTTTTGCATAGAAATCTCACATAATATATAATTCATCATTTTCACTCTCACATTTAGTGCCAAACTTTGTCACCTATAATTTCCGACATTTTGTCTTGTAGTTGCTTACACTTAATTAGAATTTCCAAAGCAATATTTATTATTTCCCACCATTTTTTAAAAGTAATTTCCACCACTTCTGCATTTTGTTTTCAAAGAATCATATTCTTCTGCTAAGTATGTAATAAGCAGTGACCATTCTTTTCACCTGCTTACTTCATATACTGTCACATACTAGAATGTCATACATTTAGAAAACACTTTTTTTAAAAAAAACTTAACTTAATGAAACACACAACAGCGTTGGTTATAAACGCCGATGTTGTATACAACGCTTGCATATCGATAATAGAAACAGAGTTTTAGACTGTGTGTGTTCAGTTGGTATATCAATTATATGATGTGTTCAATATATTTATTAATCATGGTTGCGTTTTCAATAGAATTATTAATTATGTGATGTGTTCAATAGAATTATTAATAATGTGATGTGTTCAATAGAGTTCTGAAACATAGGAGGAGTTTAATAGATTCATTAATCATGGGGTGGTTTCAATAGATTTATTAATCATAGAACATAATATAATTATTAATCATGTGATTACTTCGTTATATCAAAAGTGGTCGAGAGCAATAATTAAAACATAAACTCTATGGTTATAATGTTTGGGAAATAAAACAGATAAGTGGCAGCACATGAATAGTGTCCAATACCCTAGTTATATCTAAGTTATTTGTGCTAATGCTGGTGACGTAAATCTTATCAAGTCTTTCATACTTTTATTAAGTCTATTAATGTGTACAGAAGTTAAAACACCTGAGATGTACTATGTGCACAGAAGTTGAACCACCTGAGATGTACTATGTGTACAAAAGTTAAACCACCTGAGATGCAGTATGTGTACAGCAAAGTGCAAACATGAGAACATCTGTCAACATTACATCTTTTAACTTCCCCAATGGTCCTAACCATTTGCGATGCTACACCCTCACTTAAATTAAAATATAATTCGCGCTCGTTGTCGATTTAAAAAAGCACTTAAAATTTCTTACCGCAAACGAAGGGATAGGGCACAAATCTTTAACTACCACTAAACTACGCATCTAATAAACAGGAAGTGATTGGTTGCCATATGTAATGTTCACATCCGCTTGAAATGACGTCAGAGGAGCGTAATATTAGCACTCGCCAATCAGAATAATGTGATTCTTCTACATACAACTATTACGGACCGTTATAAATGGAGAATTTAATCTCTTAATTTTAGTCTAGGGCTCGTTCTAAAAACAGTCCATAATAAAGAACGATACAATGTTTAAAAAAAATAATAACAAATAAAACGACAATCAAGGCCAGAGCTAATTACAAGTGGTAACTTTTTAATTTGTGAACTTCAATTAAATAATAACAGCAAGAGAAATATGATTAAAATTATAAACTTACAGATTTGCTGGTACCGGTACTGTATATAAAAATACAATGAGCACAAAATTGTACAAGGAAATAAAAATCTCTACACACAACAAAGTATAATGACACACAGCATGTCTCGTAATCAAGGAAAGGAAAATCTCTGTCGCTCTCTATCGGTCAGCCCTTTTATAGGCATTTCCTACTAATGTCTAGAACCGTCTAATGCATTGTTTTGCTTTCCCGTTTATCCAGATCCTTCTATAACTAAGCTTTTTGTCAACAAGGGAAAATTGTTTTTTTAGCCACCCTTCAAAGGCGGTCACGAGATTTCATGCACGTGGGAAGTGAGATAGACGTGTCTTAAAACACGTCATCCTTCATAACAACAAAAAATTTAATTTTGTTTGAAACGGAGTGGCTTGCCCTTAGGTTCATTATTCAGTTAGTGGCCATCCGTTTAGTACATGCGCAATTGCGAGGGTTTGTCCTTTTTGGAGATTTTGCATACGCGTGCATATAGTAGAGTGGGTGAGGGGGTTGCTAGCAGAAAGTAGCCCCATTTAATTAAAAGTTATACAGTAAGAATCATGAAGCTCTGACAGAAAAAAACCTAACCCAAAGCCTAACCCTAAATCTAACCTTAAACCTAATCATGAAGCTCTGACAGAAAAAAAACTTAACCCTAAACCTAACCCTAAATCTAACTTTAAACCTAATCATGAAGCTCTGACAGAAAAAAACCTAACCCTAAGCCTAACTCTAACCCTAAGCCTAACCCTAACCCTAAGCCTAACCCTAACCTTAATCATGAAGCATTGACAGGACACAAATCAAATTGATATCTCTAATGCCTTAAAGAGAATATCACGCAAGGTATTATCGTCAAAATGTTTCCTTGTATTTTGACAAATGATCTCGCTAGATATCGCTTAAATAGTACCCAGTACTAACAATATTACAATAATATTTAGTACGTTCAACGTACCAGTGACGTCATCCAAATCTATCTCTTCCACACACACACACACACACACACACACACACACACGTGTTTACAAAAAATTTGATATCCGGAGTCCTAGCCAAAGTTAGGTTTTCACCAGGCGCCACATGTTTCTTTCTAACAAGTGCAATTCAAAATAGTGTCTTAAATAATTACAATAAAATAAAGGTTTTGTTAAATATGACTCAAACATAAACGTCATCTAGTAGCTGGAAACAGTAGGTACTGGAGTGTTTTCACCAAGACCGCTAGATGTCATATGGCTAGATGACACATGGCTAGATGACACATGGCTAGATCTCACATGGCTAGATAACACATGGCTAGATGACACATGGCTAGATGACACATGGCTAGATGACACATGGCTAGATGACACATGGCTAGATGACACATGGCTAGAATTTACAATGGATTTTAAATCATGAAAAGTGGGTAAAACTTCGCGGCGCCCCACGTTTGAGCATAACCTCCAACCCAGTACAGCGCCCTACCGAGGCAAACCAGCACCTAGCGCGAAGTCGGAAAATTTGCCAGTTAATGTTTAGAAAAATTGCGTATATTCTGAGGACCACTGGGCTGGCCAAACAGTTGGCAGTGAAAACCTGTAACACATTTATTTAATATATATTTTTTCTGTGACGTCATAAATATCTATAACTTATTTGATTTTATGGGGTTGCCGGGGGTCGATAGCTTCTTGTAATTTCGCTGTGAGGTTAACAAAAATGTACCGGGGAAGGGGGGGGGGGGGGAAGACGTTGGGTGTGGCTCGAAAATTTGACTTTTTTTAACGTATATTCTAAATGCTCACCCTCTCGGCCACACGTTGGGAACTGGTGTGCATAGGGTAAAGGAAGTTGGTTTGATTCTTAATTGTGACAACATACAAAACAGTAATAAGCTAATACATCATAAGATCGCTTGGAGCAGTGACAGCAGACAAGTAAAGATGACATAGAACTGTGACAGCAGACAAGGAAAGATGACATAGAACTGTGACAGCAGACAAGAAAGGAAGGCATAGAATGCTGACAGCAGACAAGTAAAGATGACATAGAACAGGAGCTCATAAATAGGCTACCATCGGTTCCAATCAGTTTCCATACAAATACCAGGTTGTTATTGAAGCTGTGCATGTGTGTATGTGTGTGTGTGTTTGCATGTGTGCATATTATGTTGGTGTCTGAGTGTGTGTTTATGGGTGTGAGTGTGTCAGTTTGTATATGAGTGTGTTTGTATGTGTTTATGTAATGGTATTTGATGTTTAATGTGTTTGTGTAAAGTGTTTGATGTTTGTATGTGTTTGTATAATGGTATTTGATGTTTGTATTGTGTTTGTGTAATGGTATTTGATTTTTGTATGTCAGGAAATCGGTGTTTGGATGGGTGTATCAACTACAATTGTATTACAATAGTACATTTATCATCTATGAGAGAATAGTACAATTATCATCAATACAATAACAGTACACGTATCATCTATAAGAGAACAGTACAATTATCATATATACTAATCAGCTATCATCAATACAGTAACAGTAAAATATCATCCATAAAAATCAGTACAATCATCATCTTTAAGAAAGAATCCAATTACAATCTGTGGTTGGCTCAAAATAAATTAACTTCCTCTGCACATTTCTTTACCATACTTTGACAAAGAAGAAAGAAGAAATGAAAGATGAAACGATTTCCGCCGTGGTAGAATGTCCCGCTCTCAGCTTTGTAGTGAGTTTTCTCTTCGTTCTCTTTGCTGACAAGACCAGCTGTGCAAGGGAAACATCTCTATTGAGTTATGGCGATGGTCGCATCAACACGAGGGCCACGAGGAGGGGGGAATCGCACGAGATTAAAGAGGGATTATCCTATAGCGTGGAGCTTTCTCCAGATAATCCAGCCTTGACACAAAAGGTCACGTGGTCTTTGTTATCATATTATCTTTGACTTGTTTATGCGCTTGCGGAGTCTACCAAATAAAACCTGTTATTCCGAAATCTTCTAATTATGACGTTACACAGAAGAAATCAACCTGGATAAAAATATTTCAATGTTATACTTATCATTAATCCGTATACTTTCTTATCATTAATCCGTATACTTTCTTATCATTAATCCGTATACTTTCTTATCATTAATCCGTATACTTTCTTATCATTAATCCGTATACTTTCTTATCAATAATCCGTATACTTTCTTATCATTAATCCGTATACTTTCTTATCAATAATCCGTATACTTTCTTATCATTAATCCGTATACTTTCTTATCAATAATCCATATACTTTCTTATCATTAATCCGTATACTTTCTTATCATTAATCCGTATACTTTCTTATCATTAATCCGTATACTTTCTTATCATTAATCTATATACTTTCTTATCATTAATCCGTATACTTTCTTATCATTAATCCGTATACTTTCTTATCATTAATCCGTATACTTTCTTATCATTAATCCGTATACTTTCTTATCATTAATCCGTATACTTTTTTATCATTAATCCGTATACTTTCTTAAGATTAATCCATATACTTTTTTATCATTAATCCGTATACTTTCTTAACATTAATCCGTATACTTTCTTATCATTAATCTGTATACTTTCTTATCATTAATCTGTATACTTTCTTATCATTAATTCGTATACTTTCTTAACATTAATCTGTATACTTTCTTATCATTAATCCGTATACTTTCTTATCATTAATCCGTATACTTTCTTATCATTAATCCGTATACTTTCTTATCATTAATCCGTATACTTTCTTATCATTAATCCGTATACTTTCTTAACATTAATCTGTATACTTTCTTATCATTAATCTGTATACTTTCTTATCATTAATCCGTATACTTTCTTAACATTAATCTGTATACTTTCTTATCATTAATCCGTATACTTTCTTATCATTAATCCGTATACTTTCTTAACATTAATCTGTATACTTTCTTATCACTAATCCGTATACTTTCTTATAATTTTTCCGTATACTAGTCTCTGATTGCTATTTATAGTATACTGGAAGCTGTGTCAATTCTAACCTTATTCAATAGATAACCTGAATATCATATTCTGGCCACGGAGGACACCACAAAAACCTAACTCTAATCTAAATATCTTGGCCCCTAGGTTAGGCTTAGGGTTAGGGTTGGATTATGGATACGGTTAGGATACCACAAAACCATACATTTAATCTAAATTTTTTTGTCCTTTAGGTAAGTCCTAACAATTTTTTATGAGGATGAAGTGGTTTTGGAAAATAAACGAAATATATATTCAAATGTTAACCCTAACCCTAAACGATATATATATTCAAAAGTTAACCCTAACCCTAAACGACATATATAATCAAAAGTTAACCCCGTACTATAAACGACATATATATTCAAAAGTTAACCTTAACCCTAGAGGACACATATATTCAAAAGTTAACCCTAAACCTAAACGATATATACATTTAAAAGTTAACCTTAAACGACATATATATATTCAAAAGTTAACCCTAATCCTAATACAAAACGACATATATATTCAAAAGTTGCCTACATTTCAATCACCTGTTTATTAGATGCTTTATAGTTGTTTAATATTCATTAATAGAAGTGGCAACGAAGCCCTAAGCCTAAACCAAAACAGCCCTAAACCTAACCCTAATCAACCCTTAACCTAAAACTTACCAGCCCTAGTCCTAACAATAAACCTAATCCTAAGTTATATTCATTACTAGCTTGAGAAAGGCAACTACTTTGTACGAGTCTTTATGGTAAGAGTGCATATTCTGTTCAAGAGAGTCCATCCCTCTGATACCATCTCTCTCCTACCATCTTTCTACTCCCATCCATCTCCTTCAATCTCTCTCCTTCCATTTCTCTCCTTCCATTTCTCTCCTTCCATCTCTATCCTTCCATTTCCCTCCGTCCATCTCTCTCCTTCCATATCTCTCATTCAATCTCTCTCCTTCCATTTCTCTCCTTCCATTTCTCTCATTCAATTTCTCTCCTTCCATTTCTCTCCTTCAATCGCTCTCCTTCCCTTTTTCTCCTTCAATCTCTCTCCTTCAATTTCTCTCCTTCCATTTCTCTCCTTCAATCTCTGTCCTTCAATCTCTCTCTTTCCATTTCTCTCCTTCCATTTCTCTCCTTTAATCTCTCTCCTTCCATTTCTCTCCTTCAATCTCTCCCCTTCCATTTCTCTCCTTCAATCTCTCTCCTTCCATATCTCTCATTCAGTCTCTCTCATTCCATTTCTCTCCTTCCATTTCTCTCCTTCCATTTCACTCCTTCAATCTCTCTCCTTCCATTTCTCTCCTTCAATCTCTCTCCTTCCATTTCTCTTCTTCAATCTCTCTCCTTCCATTTCTCTTTTTTAATCTCTCTCCTTCCATTTCTCTCCGTCAATCTCTCTCATTCCATTTCTCTCCTTCAATCTCTTTCTTTCAATTTCTCTCCTTCAATCTCTCTCCTTCCATTTCTCTCCTTCAATCTCTCTCTTTTTATTTCTCTCCTTCAATCTCTCTCCTTCCATTTCTCTCCTTCAATCTCTCTCCTTCCATTTCTCTCCTACAATCTCTCTCCTTACATTTCTCTCCTTCCATCTCTCTCCTTCCGTTTCTCTGCTCCAATCTCTCTCCTTCCATTTCTCTCCTTCAATCTCTCTCCTTCCATTTCTCTCCTTCAATCTCTCTCCTTCCATTTCTCTCCTTCCATTTCTCTCCTTCAATCTCTCTACTTCCATTTCTCTCCTTCCATTTCTCTCCTTCCATTTCTCTCCTTCAATCTCTCTCCTTTAATTTCTCTCCTTCAATATCCCTCCTTCTATTTCTCTCCTTCAATCTGTCTCTTTACATTTCACTCCTTCAATCTCTCTCCTTCCATTTCTCTCCTACAATCTCTCTCCTTCCATTTCTCTCCTTCAACCTCTCTCCTTCCATGTATCTCCTTCAATCTCTCTCCTTCCATTTCTCTCCTTCAATCTCTCTCCTTCCATTTCTCTCCTTCCATTTCTCTCCTTCATTCTCTTTACTTCCATTTCTCTCATTCAATCTCTCTCCTTCCATTTCTCTCCTTCAATCTCTCTCATTCCATTTCTCTCCTTCAATCTCTCTCCTTCCATTTCTCTCCTTCAATCTCTCTTCTTCCAGTTCTCTCCTTCAATCCTACAATTTCTCTCCTTCAATCTCTCTCCTTCCATTTCTCTCCTTCTATATCTCTTCTCACATTTTTAATTTGCCTCTGTTTTTTTTTTTACATTTCTTGCACTATGTCAATGAACGGTGGGTATCGAGAGTATTATTTGGTGTGCATTTGGTGCGTAATTTGTCAATGAACGGTGGGTATCGAGAGTATTATTTGGTTTGCATTTGGTGCTTAATTTGTCAATGAATGGTGGGTATCGAGTGTGTTATTTGGTGTGCATTTGGTGCGTAATTTGTCAATGAACAGTGCGTATCGAGTGTGTTATTTGGTGTGCATTTGGTGCGTAATTTGTCAATGAACGGTGGGTATCGAGTGTATTATTTGGTATGCATTTGCTGTGTAATTTGTCAATGAACGGTGGGTATCGAGTGTGTTATTTGGTGTGCATTTGGTGTGTAATTTGTCAATGAACAGTGGGTAGTGAGTGTGTTATTTGGTGTGCATTCGGTGCGTAATTTGTCAATGAACGGTGGGTATCGAGTGTGTTATTTGGTTTGCATTTGGTACGTAATTTGTCAATGAACGTTGGCTATCGAGTGTGTTATTTGGTGTGCATTTGGTGCATAATTTGTCAATGAACGGTGGTTATTGAGTGTGTTATTTGGTGTGCATTTTGTGTGTAATTTAATAATAATAATAATGAAGTTTATTTGAGAAATCACGCTTCATCCCCAAAGGCTCGAAGCGCGTTACAAGGTTCGATGTTCGAGAGGCATCACTGCTGCCAGTTAGGCGCATGTGAACTCCATCTCCCCATCTCCTGGGTTTGAATTCAAAGTTTGCCTTCTCTTAGATGAGTTGCCGTCCAAGGTTAACGAGTCCCATCCACCCGGGAGTTGCCGGAATGTTTCATTGTATCAATGTTATCTGCCTATCGGGACTCCATCTCCGGGTTTGAATTCAGAGTTTCCTTCTCTTAGATGAGTTGCCGTCCAAGGTTAACGAGTCCCATCCACCCGGGAGTTGCCAGAATGTTTCATTGTATCAATGTTATCTGCCTATCGGGACTCCATCTCCGGGTTTGAATTCAGAGTTTCCTTCTCGTAGATGAGTTGCCGTCCAAGGTTAACGAGTCCCATCCACCCGGGCTGCTGGTGGTGTGTTTGCTTGACTGGGCTTTGGTGGGGATTGAACTCCAGACCATCAACTTGAGATTTGCTCAGTTTGGACCACTCGGCCACCCAGCACAAATTTGTCAATGAACGGTGGGTAACGAGTGTGTTATTTGGTGTGCATTTGGTGTGTAATTTGTCAATGAACGGTGGGTATCGAGTGTGTTATTTGGTGTGCATTTGGTGAGTAATTTGTCAATGAACGGTTAGTAACGAATGTGTTATTTGGTGTGCATCTGGTGCGTAATTTGTCAATGAACGGTTAGTAACGAATGTTTTATTTGGTGTGAATCTGGTGCGTACGACTTAATAACAATAAATCAGGTCTGTTAAATTTCAGATTAATACAGTCAGTGATAAGGACTTTTTTTAACCGATTTAGTCAATATGGAGTCAAGAATATCCATGCGCACCGTTTAACTGATCTCATTGACATCACAGTCCCTCGCTTGTCATTAGTATCTTCATCGGCAATCCGCCATCACTCCACCCTCCCCTTCACGGAAAAAAAATTAAAGAAAGAAATCCCGTTATTATTTACACACCTCATAAATTACCCCTGAGCGCTGATGGTAATCACATTATCACACATCCAGTGCATGTTTGCCGCCTCTAATTACTTCAACAGGACTCCAAAAACACGAAGACCCGGTCCGTAGTCCGTAGTTTGGAGCGAGCGTGTTTTTCGAATTACCCCCATCGTCAAACGTGGAACACTAGCAGGGGAAGACAATCAATCACTGTACTCAAAACACAACCTGGTTGTCAGACTCTGTCGGTAGAGATTTTTGGTACGATGTTGGTTCCTTATCCAATGTTCAGATTTTTGAGATTATTGGTAAAATGTGGTTCCTAGTCCAATCTTCAGATTGTTGTGATTGTCCTCATTGCAGGGTTGCCAACTGTTGGCAATATTTGTGACTGTCCTCACTGCAGGGTTGCCAACTGTTGGCAATATTTGTGACTGTCCTCACTGCAGGGTTACCAACTGTTGGCAATATTTGTGACTGTTCTCACTGCTGGGTTGCCAACTGTTGGCAATATTTGTGACTGTCCTCACTGCAGGGTTGCCAACTGTTGGCAATATTTGTGACTGTTCTCACTGCAGGGTTGCCAACTGTTGGCAATATTTGTGACTGTTCTCACTGCAGGGTTGCCTCGTAAATGTACAGAAACTCTGTAAAAATGTGACTCAAAAGTCCGTAAGTACCTCAAAATGTCCCTTAATGTCCGCAAGTACATCAAAATATCCGTTAATGTCCGTAAGGCCCTCAAAATGTCCGTTAATGTCGGTAAGTACCTCAGAATGTCCGTAAAAATAAAGCATTGAAAAAAATGTATTTTTATGAGGAAAAACTCAGCGCTCATTTCGTCTTGCTGGCCTTCAACTTGTGTGATCAAAATAATGACCAATTCAACACTGATGATTATGTCATATGAAAAAGAAATTAACGTTTCAAAATGGAACTATGAATCATGGTAAATAGACATAGAGACTTATTTTAGTCACTCATGATAAATAGACATAGAGACGTATTTTAGTCACTCATGATAAATAGACATAGAGACGTATTTTAGTCCCTCATGATAAATAGACATAGAGACGTATTTTAGTCACTTGGATATTTCCATACATTCTTATCGGCTTGGAGTACACATGGTTGGGTAAACCTAGTTGAGACGCTGTTAGTTCTTTCATGTCACTGTCTCATTGACCAGAGGTCATTAACATCGGTTTTAAAAAAATCAGACTCTATCTGGAATAGTGTCCTTAAGTGAATTTCTTTGTCACGTGATTCACGGCTCGTTAATTTCAGACTGCTTAACTGTTAGTGGGGAAACGATAAGATTTAATCAGCTGGACCTTGGAGTTATCGTTCTTGATGTCTTTGATAGTGGCAATCGAAGGCGTGTCATGACTGGGGTAGAATCAGATAGAACTTTGAAATGTCTCAAAAAACTATTTGAAAATGGACAAAATACAGTGATGCCATTATAAGTGAGTTACACTGAATGCTTTGAAATGAACTGTAATGCTTTTCAAAGCTGCCTATGATAATGTGACAGTTCGTGTTTGTGTTCCTTCTAGTTAATTTTGATATTCTATAGGAAATATGGGGTATAGATGGCAACACACCTCGGAGTAAACATATGGGATGGTAACTAATGGAAATTTACCATCAACTTAAAAGGGTGATTCTAACCCTAACGCTAACCCGGTTGATACTAGGGAATTAATTGGAAATAAAATCTTAAAAACATTTGACACACATTTCTAGCATGTTTTGGTCTTTTAAATTTTTAAGGAACGTTTCTTCAAGTTAATATACCCATGGACGCCTAACCCTAACCCAAACGGACGCCTAACCCTAACCCAAATGGACTCCTGACCACTCAACGAAAACAAGTGTACCTTATTAAACATGAGTATACATTATGTCTATAGTAAAGGTTAAGGTTAGGGTTAGAATAAGTTGCATCTAGTAGTGCTTTAAAATATAATTAAGAATCCATTTTAAAATGAAGTATCCCATCATTGTCGCTAGGAGATATACAATAAAACTCTTACCATCACCACAAGGAAATCTACAAAGCATTTCTCACAATTTCTACTAGGATAACTACACAAGTCTATCTCAAACATTACCGCTAAAATAACTACACTAGCCAATCTGAAACATTAGCGCTAAAATAACTACACTAGCCTATCTGAAAGGATAATGCTAGGGTAACTACATTTTCAATTCTGAACCATTATTGTTAGGAGGATAACTACACTAGCCAAACTCAAACATTCCCGCTAGGATAACTACACTTGCATCTCAAATATTACCGTTAGGATAACTACACTAGCTTCTCAAACATTACCGCTAGGAGTACTACACTAGCATCTCAAACATTACCGCTGGGATAACTACACTAGCATCTCACACATTACCGCTACGATAACTGCAATACTCAAACTCAGAAATATCACGACCTCACACTTTTGAACATACATTTTGACCACATTCTTTGGTCATGTGAGGAGTATTGTGACAGGTCCATAGAGGTCTGTTCAATGAACTGTGACAGGTCCATAGAGGTCTGTTCAATGAACTGTGACAGGTCCATAGAGGTCTGTTCAATGAACTGTGACAGGTCGTTAATTGGTCTAAAAATGTATCTCTGGCGTCACTGAGACAGAATATGTTTTCTCCGTGCAAGCATTGATGCCCCGCTCTGATAGTAAATCTGATATGTCATAATGTTCTGGAAGTTTGTCATTTCTCGTGTGGTCACGTTCCCCTGTATACAACTCACTCTGCATTTGTTGGCTGTTATATCTTTGATAGGTAAACAATTGGTCAATTCTTTTGAATTTTTTTTTTTAATATCTGAAATTTTAAACATGGCAGACACGGTCGATATTTGCGCCTTTTTTCATATCACCTTCTAAACCCGTGAATACACTGTATATTGGAATGAATTCGTGTGTGGCACATGCAAAGGAGACTGCCACTCGAGGATCGGTCTCACTAGCCACACCAAGAGCTGCAATGAGAAAAGATAAATCTATCGTCTCTCATAGACGGAAAGATGCCATACATATACATACATAATTGGTTAGTAGAACTTTTAGAGATTCATTGCATCCAGCAGAGATGCATTTCATCCAGCAGAGATGCATTTCATCCAGCAGAGATGCATTTCATCCAGCAGAGATGCATTTCATCCAGCAGAAATGCATTCCATCGGACTTGTTACGGTAATCATTTTGAAATGGTTGATCCCAATATATATGTATTGTAGATCCAAATATTAGTGTATGGTTGATCCCAATATATATGTATTGTAGATCCAAATATTAGTGTATGGTTGATCCCAATCTATATGTATTGTAGATCCAAATATTAGTGTATGGTTGATCCCAATTTTGATGTTTGGTTGATCACAGTTTTGCTGTGTGGTTGATCCCAATTGTGATGTGTGGTTGATCCCAATTTTTATTTAATAGTGCTTTCTAAAACTGTTCGTCTAAGTCTGGCAGATTCAAATCAAATCAACAGTGCATATAGTGCACACATTGCACTGATCTATCAAGTTTCTCTAAAAATGCCATCTTTTCTCGCTTTCCTCCCAAAGAGGAATTATCCCCCACCCCACAATCAGCTCCCAATCAGAAAGCTGCCCCCACACAATCCGTCTCCCCATCAGCAGGCTGCCCCCCACACAATCTGGCTCCCCACCACAGCCGCTCCCACACAATCCGTCTCCACATCATCAAGCCGTTCCCTCCTGACATCGGCTCCCCATCATCAAACAGCCCCCCACGGCCCGATCAGGTTCCTTATTGGCAAGCCGTTCCTCACCCCCACTTATGAGCCCGTCCTCTCTAAACTAATTGCTTGACAAAAATGCTGGCTCCCGTCTCGCCATTGTGATACACTTCGCACGTGGAACTTTGAGTGGATATTGACCGTATAACAGTACGACTGCTCGCTGATTGGCTGGTTAGGATACGACCTCCTGTGGCGATCCAATTACCACCGCTATAACATCGCGTAAAGATGGCCACCACTGGGGGTCCGAACGCAACGTGTGGAGAGGTGGTTACGTCAAGAAGCCGAAGTGAATTGCCAGATTGTAATTGTATTCTGAACTAAGACGTTGTCGGGCTCTATGTCCATGTTAAAAACGTATCCTACATTTCATTACTTAGCACGACATCAACATACAGGTGTATGTTAATAACAAAAATATCAACAGTGATAATAATGTAATATAGTACGACAAAAGCAATCGAAAATAGCATTCAAGCGGTATCAAAAATTTTCTGCATTAATTAAAAATAAAAATAAAATACTTTAGAAGCAAATTAATTGTACCCCTTAGTTAATTTCAGCATTTTAACTTTTAAAACATCGGAAATGTTTACACAAAATAAGAATAATTCAATCAATTAAATAGACAAGCTAAAGAAATAATCAAATAATGATCACTGAAGTGACATGAAATAATTAAATCATAATTTATGAAGTGACGAGAAATTATCAAAAGTTGATGATTGAAGAAAAAAATAGTTAAGAAAATTTGGTAGGTTACTGTCTCATTTATTTGAAACATTTTCTGAGATATTGAAATGAGCTCTGGGATCTGAGAAAAGGCTACCATGCAGTCCCTGGTGTGTTCATATACGGTAAGTTACCCGCAAAAGTCAAAAGTAAAAAACCAAAAGTCATGGACACATATACAAAGTCATGGACACACATACAAAGTCATGGACACATATACAAAGTCATGGACGCACATACAAAGTCATGGACACATCTACAAAGTCAGGGAGACACATACATCTTCTCTATTGGATGTTGGCAGAATCATGTCTTCAGAGATATAAGATCGCGTTTGGTTCACCGTTGTGGAATAAACGACTACATTTCATTGGACGTGTTGCAACACTTATTCAGGCAGAACAACAAAGAAATCAAAGCTAAATAATCTGATATTTGATGACAAATATTGATATATATATATTGATATAAAGAAATCCTGCAGTGCACAACAAGAGGAGGGAGAAGAAGAGGAAGACAGAGAAAAAGAAGGGAAGATAACCTCAAAGAGTGGACGGAACTAAAACTAGTCGATGCTATACGTAGTGCAGAAGACAGAGGAATGGAGAAGGATAATTTTCATGTCATCTGTGGTGCCCCATCATGTCATCTGTGGTGCCCCATCATGTCATCTGTGGCGCCCCATCATGTCATCTGTGGTGCCCCATCATGTCATCTGTGGTGCCCCATCATGTAATCTGTGGTGCCCCATCATGTCATCTGTGGCGCCCCATCATGTCATCTGTGGTGCCCCATCATGTCATCTGTGGCGCCCCATCATGTCATCTGTGGTGCCCCATCATGTCATCTGTGGTGCCCCATCATGTCATCTGTGGTGCCCCATCGGTCCAAGGACTAAGGGACATGATGGTGATGATGATTGATATCTGATAATTTCAAACATTAAACTCGTATTTTAACTTATTTCTTAAACTTATATTTATTTTTCTTAGCCATGTTCAATTAAATTTAGTGCCTGCAAAGCCAATATTTTAGTAATGAAAGCGGTTGCCCACAATTCTATCGATCCCAGCTTACTTACAATTATATCGATCCCAGCTTACTTACAATTCTATCGATCCCAGCTGACTTCTTTTTGTTTCTTATCTCCATTGTTTACACATGCTTTTCTAACAATACATTAATTTCTGGCATTATATTTTATAATGTAATGTCTTATCTATCATTTAATAATGTCGTTTATCTCTCTTGTATCTTATAATCTCTTTTTTCTGTCCGTCACAATGTGGCGATGGTGTAGACTTCGCAGGACAAAATCTACAAGGCCTGGCAATTTTTCTTTTTAGGATTATAAGTTGGTTAAAACACAGCAAATCGCCTCTCTACACGCCACTGGATAACACAAGGGAACATCATGTGGATGATACAGCTTGGCACCAGGGGCGTGCAGGAGTTGTCGGAATGTTTTAGGTGCCCGTATTATACGCCTACGGAACTCCATCTCAGGATATGAGTTCAGAGTTTCCTCCTGTTAGCTGAGTTGCCATCCAAGGTTAACAAGTCACATCCACCAGTGGTGCTGGTGATGTTTTTGTTGACTGGGCTTTGGAGGGGACTGAACTCAGTTTAGACCACTTGGCCACCAACTGAAGGAAGCGCAGAAAATCGTTTTAAGTTTACGACCAAGAGCCACCGGTCATTTGATGACGTGTCTTGAATAGTGCAACGCTTGTGCACAAACATCATGATTTCCATGCAGCCGGTCCTGGTGGAAATTCAAATTAAACGAGGACAATGTGCCAGGGGATTGTGTGCTTTATTGTTTACTTGGGTTTTCAACTAATCGGTGGCACGAGCTCTGGCGTAAGTATACCTAGCAACATTTAAGTGTACCACGATGGCACGAGCTCTGGCGTAAGTATACCTAGCAACATTTAAGTGTACCACGATGGCACGAGCTCTGGCGTAAGTATACCTAGCAATCTTTAAGTGTACCACGATGGCACGAGCTCTGGCGTAAGTATACCTAGCAATCTTTAAGTGTACCACGATGGCACGAGCTCTGGCGTAATATACCTAGCAACATTTAAGTGTACCACGATGGCACGAGCTCTGGCGTAAGTATACCTAGCAACATTTAAGTGTACCATGATGGCACGAGCTCTGGCGTAAGTATACCTAGCAATCTTTAAGTGTACCACGATGGCACGAGCTCTGGCGTAAGTATACCTAGCAATCTTTAAGTGTACCATGATGGCACGAGCTCTGCCGGAAGTATACCTAGTAACCTTTAAGTGCACCACGATGGCACGAGCTGTGCCGGAAGTATACCTAGCAATCTTTAAGTGTACCATGATGACAGGAGCTGTACCGGAAGTATACCTAGCAATCTTTAAGTGTACCATGATGACAGGAGCTCTGCCGGAAGTATACCTAGCAATCTTTAAGTATACCACGATGGCACGAGCTGTGCCGGAAGTATACCTAGCAATTTTAAGTGTACCATTATGACAGGAGCTGTGCCGGAAGTATACCTAGCAATCTTTAAGTGTACCATGATGGCACGAGCTCTGCCGGAAGTATACCTAGCAAACTTTAAGTGTACCACGATGGCACGAGCTGTGCCGGAAGTATACTAGCAACCTTTAAGTGTACCACGATGACACGAGCTGTGCCTGAAGTATACTAGCAACCTTTAAGTGTACCATGATGACAAGAGCTGTGCCGGAAGTATACCTAGCAATCTTTAAGAGTACCATGATGACAGGACCTGTTTTGGAAGTATACCTAGCAACCTTTAAGTGTACCACGATGGCACGAGCTGTGCCGGAAGTATACCTAGCAACCTTTAAGTGTACCACGATGGCACGAGCTGTGCCGGAAGTATACCTAGCAACCTTTAAGTGTACCATAATGACAGGAGCTGTGCCAGATGTATACCTAGTAACTTTAAAGAGTACCACGATTGCAACGCCAAACAATAGACCAGCCAAGGGCGTAGGAAAGGGGAGGTGGAAGGGCAGCCCGCACCATCCCGCACTTTTTTGTATTGGAAAGAAGATACTGCAGAGTGCTTATCTGTGTAGAAGAGGATGAGCTTATCTGTGTAGAAGAGGTGTGAGCTTATCTGTGTAGAAGAGGGTGAGCTTATCTGTGTAGAAGAGGGTGAGCGTATCTGTTTAGAAGAGGGTGAGCTTATCTGTGTAAAAGAGGGTGAGCTTATCTGTGTAGAAGAGGGTGAGCTTATCTGTGTAGAAGAGGGTGAGCTTATCTGTGTAGAAGAGGATGAGCTTATCTGTTTAGAAGAGGGTGAGCTTATCTGTGTAAAAGAGGGTGAGCTTATCTGTGTAGAAGAGGTGTGAGCTTATCTGTGTAGAAGAGGGTGAGCTTATCTGTGTAGAAGAGGGTGAGCTTATCTGTGTAGAAGAGGGTGGCAGAATTCACGGATCTACCCCCCTTGCTCCACTGAGACAGGGCCAATAACCAGGATTTTTTACCGTAACCTTTTACAGGACTCTTTGTGGTACCTATAGGATTAAAATACTTTTTTGTGTAATAGAATTGTTAACACCAGAACGCAATGAGCATTCTAAAGTAGCGTGGATACCAGCGCTATAGAAGTATACAATCAATCAATCAAACAACGAAGCTATTCAATTCTAATTATGTTAGTTAGCAATTCGTCATGTTGTCACCATCATAATACGAAAGACAACGAAACTATTCAACTACTAATCCTGTTAGCAGATGTTGTTACCATCATATGACAATGTGTCAGTTCAATTTTGCTACTTTAATTGAGCACCTGCCTCATAATAACGATAATGTATAGACTTTTTTTCTATAGATTTATTCTATTTAACATTTGACATCACTGAAAATTATTTTCTTTCTTGAAGAAAATAGCAACAATGTTTTTACTGACTTTGTCAACAGAAAGTCTCGAATTTGTCAGTGTTTAAATACATTGTCATCTTTAAAAGTGTTTTAACACATTCTGAGTTTTATTAACCTGAGCAATAAATACATTAATTGACCGCAGTCTGTCAGATGTGTACGGTACTTAACTAAGCACAGTCTGTCAGATGTGCGGTATCTGACTGACCACAGAAGTAAGACACAGATAAGTCAAGTAGAGACGAACTCAACCATGGTGAGCTGTCAATCATGTAGCTATCTAAGAGAGCTCCCTTAACACCAGCTGTCAGTCAAATAAGAGAGTTGCGTTATGACTGGTACACGGTCTGTTGATTGCCGCGGTTATATGTGATCAAACCAGGTCCTTGACAGGTCTTTGACTTAGGTCTTTGACTTTCAACTCTAGCTTGACATTTATTAAATCCCCAGTCTATTCAAGGAATAAATCTGTTCGTCTGATTTATTAGCATAATAATATATGTATATAATAATAATTATATTTATAATTTATATTATTATTATTTTATCAAGTAATTATATATAATTTTAATACATATAATTGTAATACTAAGACGAAAAATACAATTAAAAAAACTTAGAACTTTTGACAACCATTCATAAGTTATTTTTAGTTTTGCAAAAAGATTGGGGGAAGGGTTGGAGAGGTTGGATTTGATGGGTTGGGTTGGGGAGGTTTGATTTGATGGGTTGGGTTGGAGAGGTTGGATTTGATGGGTTGGGTTGGAGAGGTTGGATTTGATGGGTTGGGTAGGAGGGGTTGGATTTGATGGGTGAGTTGTAGAGGTTGGATTTGATGGGTTGGGTTGGAGTGGTTGGATTTGATGGGTTGGGTTGGAGGGGTTGGGTTTGATGGGTGAGTTGTAGAGGTTGGATTTGATGGGTTGGGTTGGAGGGGTTGGGTTTGATTGGTGAGTTGTAGAGGTTGGATTTGATGGGTTGGGTTGGAGAGGTTGGATTTGATGGGTGAGTTGGAGGGGTTGGATTTGATGGTTTGGGTTGGAATGTTTGGGTTGTAGAGGTTGGCGGCCGGGTTTCATCTTAGCTTCTATTTAAATAATAATTTAATTTATTGAAATGCACATGTTCTATTCACGTGATCTTCGTCATGTTCTATTCACGTGATCTTCGTCATGTTCTATTCACGTGATTTTCGTCATGTTCTATTCACGTGATCTTCTTCATGTTCTATTCACGTGATTTTCATCATGTTCTATTCACGTGATTTTCGCCATGTTCTATTCACGTGATCTTCGTCATGTTCTATTCACGTGATCTTCGTCATGTTCTATTCACGTGATTTTTGTCATGTTCTATTCACGTGATTTTCGTCGTGTTCTATTCACTTGATTTTCGTCATGTTCTATTCACGTGATCTTCGCCATGCTCTATTCATCTGATTTTTGTCATGTTCTATTCACGTGATCTTCGTCATGTTCTATTCACGTGATTTTCGTCATGTTCTATTCACTTGATTTTCGTCATGTTCTGTTCACGTGATTTTCGTCATGTTCTATTCACGTGATCTTCGTCATGTTCTATTCACGTGATCTTCGTCATGTTCTATTCACGTGATCTTCGTCATGTTCTATGCACGTGACTTGTATTGACATTTTTCCCTAGCAAAATCACAACTTAATTCTGAAACTTACATTTCTTAAAAAACTTCTTATTTGCAATTTTAAAAAAAAATTACAATAGAATTTTAAATACTTTGTTGACTACCAAAAAAAAGTTGTTTATTTTGGTATTACAGTCTAAATACTAATTTATCTGGATTCATAAGTTAAGAAAGATCGATTTCATCTTTTGAAAATAATGTAATACCTTCAAGACGGCTAAAAAAAACTGTGTTAAAAAAATTCCTCTCTGCAATTCATCACCGCTCACCTCAGACTTCAATGTTTATACATGTGTGAGATATTTAAGGCCCGAGCTAACGGGGTGGCCCAAACGGCATTGCCCCTTACCATTTAGCAGGAGCGCATGTATTGATGACGTCATTTCACTTCACCAAACAGATTAGTGTCAGGGCCTCTTCTTGGGTCTCGTGCGTCTCTATGACACTTGAGGAAGTTCGATGTTTGCACATCTGATGGCCGAATGATGCCTTTATTTCGCGATTTGTATTTGTCCAAACAAATCCAGCAATTAAACGATGAGGTCTGGTGGGTCTGAGCTACTCTAGATGTTTTCCTTGTTTGTTTATTGGTTTGTTTTCCCCCACAGGCCACCCACGTGTATGATATAAAGTAGGTTTTCCTGTACATGCCTTCAATGTTTTTCTGAAGCTCCCTGTGAGGAGGGAATCGGTAGGCCTAATGAGCTACTCCGATAGAAAGAAAGCATGAGAGGAGAAAGAATTGTGGAGTGATGGTGATTGTAAAATAGAAGGACAGAGTGTTAGGTATAGGAAATCAAATACAATTATGCCTTTAAAAAGGAAAATATCAGTTTATAAAGGGAGGACACCTTAGAAAGAAAGTGGGAGGCTGTCATTTATATTAAATAATGGGACCGAGTTATGGTTTAATTTAAGAAAAAATTTTAACAACTAAAATTTTCTGTTCTACAAGCTAACAATCACAGAAAGTTAACAATCACAGAATCCTTTCTGCGAGATTTTTTTTAGGGTTTGGGTTAGTTCATGTGATAAGGTTAGGATTAAGAGTGGTTTGCGTGTTAGAGTTGGGAAGGGTTTGTGTATTAGGGTTAAGGTGATCTGTGTATTAGGGTTAAGGGTGATTTGTGTCTTGCCCCATTTAAAGCAAATTTTAAATAAGAACTCCTCTTCACATGGAATATTGGTACATGTTTTAAGAATAGAAAAAAACACTAAATATGCAAACCTTTATTTATTAGAGAACATGTTTGCAATGTTTATTTTTAAAATGACTTGTTTTTCTCATTAGACTGCTGAGTCTAACATATATTTTACAAGACTCATTTTGAGTGAATAGATTTTGGCAATAAGGTTTTGGAGGGTAAATACAAATTAAACTTGAGTTATAATTTGTGTTGATAATTATTGGAACAATATCAATTAGGGTTAAGGCTAGGGTAAGGGTCAATTTTTGAAAGAAAAAAAAATGTTTTTTAATTTAATTTTGGGAGAGAATAATATTCCAAATATTCTGAATGTTTTGTGCAATGTTTCCTTTGCTATTTCAAAGCTGTATTACCTGAATAATGATAAAATGATGCAGTAGGCCATAGTATAACTTATTGGAGCCGGAACTGTATGAGTAGCTTACTCGCATGTTTACGTAGGACTGTGTATCACGTGGGATCATTTTAGACTTGACATTTTGAGGACGTCCGTGTTCAGCGAGAAGCCTGTCACTAGGGACCGCGCGCATGTAGGGCAGCTAGTCAAGTACTAGCTTGTCATGGCTAGAACACAACAGTGTAGGGCAGCTAGGCAGGTACTAGCTTGTCATGGCAAGAACACAACAATGTAAGGAAGCTAGTCAAGTACTAGCTTGTCATGGCTAGAACACAACAATGTAAGGAAGCTAGTCAAGTACTAGCTTGTCATGGCTAGAACACAACAATGTAAGGAAGCTAGTGAATTACTAGCTTGTTATGGCTAGAACACAACAATGTAAGGAAGTTAGTCAAGTACTAGCTTGTCATGGCAAGAAGAAAACAATGTAAGGAAGCTAGTCAAGTACTAGCTTGTCATGGCTAGAACACAACAATGTAAGGAAGCTAGTGAAGTACTAGCTTGTTATGGCTAGAACACAACAGTGTAGGGCAGCTAGTGAAGTACTAGATTGTCATCGCTAGATTACCACAGGCGAACATAACTTTGTTGTATTTTACTCTACAATAAGGACTTATTTCCACATATACATAAATTGGATCCATACTCCTGCTACTTGTGTCAAGGTTAGGATTAGTGCCACTAGTTAGGGTTAGGGCCACTAATTAGGGTCAGTGTCACTATTTAGGGTTAGTCTGGGGCTTGTTACTCATGTTAAAAAGAATTTGACTATTAGAAAGTTGTATTAGAAAGTTGTATACCTCAACTGTGACAATTATATTCTCTTTAAGCTTTCAAAGAGAAAAATATAATCTTTCATTATTAATATTATTATATATTATTTCGAAGTACATTATGGTCCGAGGATGAACGTTAAAAATGTTTCATCAAAAGTTATAATGTTTAACATTCATCGCTTCTCAAAGTAAGTTTCTGACCCCTGACTACAAGGGAACACCTAGTATTAGGGTTAGAATTAGGGTTTGGGTTAAGGTTATGGTTTGGGTTTTGGTTAGAGTTAGGGTTAGTGTTATGGTTATGGTTAAGGCTAGGGTTGTGGTTAGGGTTAGGGTTAGGCTATTTTTAATGCCGTAGTGGCCAAAATATCACAGAATTTGACCCAAAGTCACTTTTGCAGCGGTATGTTCCCGGCGTCCCGATGAGCAAGTCCATTAATGCATACACACACACATACACGCAAATACACACGCATGCACACACACATGCGTCCCCAACCATATCTTTTCGACCTCTGTGGTTTGTCTTGTGTTTGGCTTTCAGTTTTGTTCATCGTATTTTTAAATAGAAATGAATTTGAGAAAATCAACACTTTGTGAAACATGGACGGCCACTCAATTCAGCTTATCTACCAACGAGTTTAATGAGCTCGGTTACCACCCCTGATTTTCTTCCATTTGGTTCATTTTCAAAAGGGGGCTTAATAAGCCGAGTTACTACCCCTTCTCACCCCAGCCCCCATTTCCTAATTAGTGCCTTCGTGGCACAGGTGCAAACGCAGGGAAATTAGGCCCCATGAAAACAGTTACGGGTGGCATGCCTCTACGTTTAGAAAAACAAGAATCTGAAGTAAAGAAGAGGGGCACAGGGTGTGTGTGGATATGTGTGAGCGACATTATGTATGTGTGTGTGTGTCATAGAGGCATCAGGGTATGTGTAAGTATGTGTGAGTGACAGGGTTCGGATTCCATTGCAAATGATTCTCTAACTCTGTTCAATTTTTTGTCCCGCGTTAAGCAAGATGCAAGCCAATGAAACTGATACTACAATAGATATTTATTGTTCAGTTATTTTCTATAATATATTCTATAATATATAACCATCACTATATCGTGTAATACATTCTAATGTATGGATAAATTTCCATCCAAGGTTAGTGAGTCCCATCCACCTGGAATGATGTTTTTGTTTTTGCTTGTCTGGGTCCTTGCTGAACTCTTGAGCAAAGTTGGGATAAATCAGTTTAAGTCGAACTCTAGAGCACAAGTTGGGATAAATCAGTTTAAGTCGAACTCTAGAGCACAAGTTGGGATAAATCAGTTTAAGTCGAACTCTAGAGCACAAGTTGGGATAAATCAGTTTAAGTCGAACTCTAGAGCACAAGTTGGGATAAATCAGTTTAAGTCGATCGGCCACCCAGCATTACCTGCACGCATTGGGTATTTCTCCATCAATTTAGACAAAATACAGCTTAAGTAAAAGCTAATGCTAACGTCAAAAAGCGTTACTGTAGTCAGTCAAACAGAGTTATTGTTATGCATTCTGAAAAGTTGATGAGAACTTTTGCTGAACCAATTCATCCAATAAATTTATTCAGAAGGCAACCGCACAGCTCGGGCAAGTTAGAGATTATTTGGACTTGGATATTTCCAACCGCCTATAAATCCAAAAGGATAATTAGGGGAAGTTGAGGACCTGCTAGAAAAATCAACAGTGATTATTTTCAATGATTACATGATCCTCCCGATGGATATATAGAGACAAGTAAATGTGTTATGGATGCAGAACTTAAAGCAATTCATTTGTATGGAACGTTTGCTCTTATCATACACCGTTATCCATCATCCATCCATACATTCCATTCCATCATTATCATCATCATCATCATGTCCCTTAGTCCTTGGACCGTTGAGGCGCCACAGCTGACATGAAAACTATCCTTCTCCATTGCACTCTGTCTTCTGCACGACGTATAGCATCGCCTAGTTTTAGTCCCCTCCACTCTTTTATCTTCCCATCTTTTTCTCTGTCTTCCTCTTCTTCTTCCATTTCATTTCTTTAATAAAATTTAATTCTCTCATTCTGCGTTTAAAACAATCAAAATACACATCATATTTTTAATTTATTCATTTGTATGTTATTTTTAGAGAATGTTAATTTATCAATTTAAGACCAACATCTGAACAAAGAGTTGTAGATCTTACAAACATCAGGTCATTTGTTGTGTCACAAGTCATTTGTTGTTTAACATATCATGTGTTGTGTAACAAGTCATTTGTTGTTTAACATATCATGTGTTGTGTAACAAGTCATTTGTTGTTTAACATATCATGTGTTGTGTAACAAGTCATTTGTTGTGTAACAAGTCATTTGTTGTGTAACATGTCATTTGTTGTGTAACATGTCATTTGTTGTGTAACATGTCATTTGTTGTGTAACAAGTCATTTGTTGTTTAACATATCATGTGTTGTGTAACAAGTCATTTGTTGTGTAACATGTCATTTGTTGTGTAACATGTCATTTGTTGTGTAACATGTCATTTGTTGTGTAACAAGTAATTTGTTGTGTAATAAGTAAAATGGTAAAAATTCATATGTTTGGTGACGTTCATCTGTCACCATATAGCCGAGCTACAATTCCAAATAATGTATGTTGGCGCAATGGCGAACCTAATTAAATGAGGGGGTGGGGTTGTGGACGACATAAGGAGCACTTAATGTTATTTCAAATTTTTCTTAACCTTAATTACATAATACATGTTCGTTTGAAGGACACATCAGAGAGTTCACCCCATGCGTCATCAAGTCGAGGTGCACCATTAATCTAATATATAGTGTCATCTGCAGGAGAGTTGACCACATGCGTCATCAAGTCGAGGTGCACCATTAATCTAATATATAGTGTCATCTGCAGGAGAGTTGACCACATGCGTCATCAAGTCGAGGTGCACCATTAATCTAATATATAGTGTCATCTGCAGGAGAGTTGACCACATGCGTCATCAAGTCGAGGTGCACCATTAATCTAATATATAGTGTCATCTGCAGGAGAGTTGACCACATGCGTCATCAAGTCGAGGTGCACCATTAATCTAATATATAGTGTCATCTGCAGGAGAGTTGACCACATGCGTCATCAAGTCGAGGTGCACCATTAATCTAATACATAGTGTCATCTGCAGGAGGTACATCGTATCAGAAAATTCTTCCCGCGGCTGATTTTGAATGCTTCAACGCACATTAAATTAAATACACTACAAATATGGTATGCACCATTATTTAAGTTTAAGTATACTTCAGAACTATAGCAAATGTCACAACTATAGTAAATGTCACAACTATGGCATGTGTCAGAACTATAGCAAATGTCAGAACTATAGTAAATTTAAAAACTGCACTACATATATTTATGCTTTTAAAGAAAGTCATATTGTATTGCATGGTTATGGTTAGGGTTAGATTGTCCGATTGTATTGCATGGTTTAGGTAAAAACAAAATAATATAATAATGACCCAGTTTATGATTCTTGTATTTCAAGCTTCCATTTAACAATCCATGTTCAGTTTTGTTGTTATATCTAGTCATTTTAAGAACAAATGCTATCTCCTTATAAATGATGCCATTTGAACTGGGCCATGTTTGTATAAGTCCATTTGAACTATTGACCATGTTTGTATGTTTGCATGTTTGTATAAGTTAAGAAAACACAACCTACCTTTGGGTTTATTTTCCTTCTTGTCAATATCCGGTGATATGCAGGACGCCCCACCTTGAGGGGAGACGGGCCCCGTCCCGCATAGTGAATGGTAGCCGACCCCACCAGGGGTGTCGTACTGAGTTCTTTGATGCTGTGGGGGTACCAGCGGCGGTGACGGGTATGCGGGGTGGGGTGAGTGATGCGACGGGTGGGACCCATGCATGCCCACGCTCATGCCAGATGACGTCACAGGCTGGTGTAGCGCAGACCCGTAGTCCTTGCCCGAAACCATGTTCGGGGACATTGAGAAGTAATGGGACGATGCCCTGTGATGCCCTAGGGCACCACCTACTTGTCTGTCCAGGGCATTGTTAGACAAACCGTGAGAGTGATACAACAGATTCCAGTCCGCCGCCGTGTAAGGTGAGTATCCCAAATGACCCCCAGGACCGTGTCCCATCCCGACTCCTGCACTCTGCATGCAGTCGCTGAAGGGCGTGCCCCTGGGTAGGAAACGACCCATGCCATAGTTGCAGGAGGCCGGACTGAAAGAGTTCATATTTCCTCGAGTTGAGCAGCTGACTCGCTCCATGCTCTCCATCTGACCACTGTCCACGCAGAGGCGCTCTCGAGACCAAGGATTCCTTGCCGTAATTTGAGCGCAGATTTACTCCCCGAACTTACATGTGCGCAGATGAAGTGTCCACCAATGTTTTGGTAAGACAGAGGAGAACTTTCACTGCAGAGCGTAACTCTGCGCGTTCAGTCTAAAAATAAGGGAGTTTGGTGGATCACGTGTTCCTTATCTCAGCTTAGGTTAATATGGGCTCATTTATAGAGAGATGAAATCGTTATGACGCCATGTAGGTCTAATAAGTCCATGGTGACGTCTAAGTGAGAAGAAAATGTTATAACATTTGAGACACAATATGAGACATAAGGATTTGCATAGAAACCGCCATTGCTTCAAAAAAAGCTATAATAAGTAATGGACTAGCATGATATAAAGACAATCTATGGGCTATCGTGGCATATAGACAAACACTAAACTATCATGATATATAAGCAAACACTAGACTATCATGATATATAAGCAAACACTAGACTATCATGAGATAAAGGCAAGGCCTTGATTATCATACTAAAAATGCAATCAATGGTCTCTCGTGGCATATAGACAAATACTAGACTATCATGATATATAAGCAAACACTAGACTATCATGATATATAAGCAAGCACTAGACTATCATGATATATAAGCAAACACTAGACTATCATGATATATAAGCAAGCACTAGACTATCATGACATATAAGCAAACACTAGACTATCATGATATATAAGCAAGCACTAGACTATCATGATATATAAGCAAGCACTAGAAGCTAGCCTAAAAAACACAGGTATCTGAGAAAGCAAAAACAAATATAATAAAACATTTTGGGAGAATGGTGGCTGCATTGTCTCAATAGAGATCAATCATAAGATTATAAACGTGTTCATTTTGACAGCGATAAGGCTTTGAAGACAACAAAAAATATTTTTTAATATCAGATTATAAAAATTAAATTGTCATGTTTGAAGAAAAAAATAACATATTTTAGACTAATTTCTTCACCATTAGATCACTTATTCACTGTGCTATGAAGACAATCAGTTATAGACTGTCTTATGAAGACAATAGCCATCCATATCTGTGGCGCTACAGCCCATGTAGACCTTTAGCCTGCCTCACCACATCCTTCCACTCAGACCTTTTCCATGCGTGGATTTCCAGCTCCCCACGTGAAGGCAATAGCCAAAACATCTGAATCAGCATCAAACTATCTTTAAATGCAACTTATTTTTAGTGACAACCTATATCTAGTAACAACCTATCTTTAGAAAACAACCTATCTTTAGTAACAACCTATATTTAGTAACAACCTATATTTAGTATACAAAATGTAGGATTAAGCTGTGTGAATTAAATAGTACAACAGTGTATATTGAAGCTTGAATCAAAATAGAGGACAATAAGATGGGAATGTATCGGCTTAGAGCCTTCTTCAGCAAACAGGACAATAAGATGTGAACGTATCGGCTTAGAGCCTTCTTCAACAAACTGGACAATAAGATGTGAACGCATTGGCTTAGAGCCGTTTTCAGCAAAAAGGACAAATGAAAATACGAAAAGAAACAAAGCAACATAAAAACATTTGTTGTTTCCGGAAGTAGTAGCAACCTATATTTAGTAACGATGATATTCCAATCTAAGGACACAAAACCAAACAATGAAACAATCAACTATTGAACGCCATATATCTGGCATCCTAGTTTCTCTTCTCATTTTTTTTTATATTATTCTATCAGACAGGAAACAGCAATTTTCTTAAAATTTAAATGATTTTTGTTCAGAAAAATTCCCTTGCTCCATTTATGTTTTAAAAATTATTTTATTTTATCGTACTTATTGCATGTCATTTATAATTTTGCAAGTGTATTGTCAATAACATATTAAATTAAATATGAATTTCTTTCGTTAAAATCGTAGGGTAATTTCAGTGTAACTGCAGGGTAATTTCAGGGTAACGTCAGGGTAAAGTCAGCTTAAACAATAACATTTTGTTGTAATAACTAAAAAAAAATATTCCCCGACTCCGGATTTGTGATGTTCAAATTGTCGTCAAGCTATGGTCAAATAATTACTTGATAAAGTTAATTCGAGACTTTATTGATTGTGTAACATGCTATCTATTTATTTGACCTTGTCTTCTCTAAGTTATGTTATGTGACTATCAAATATGTTGTTTTGTGTGCCTATCAAATATGTTGTTTTATGTGCCTATCAAATATGTTGTTTTATGTGCCTATCAAATATGTTGTTTTATGTGCCTATCAAATATGTTGTTTTGTGTGCCTATAAAATATTTTGTTTTATGTGCCTATCAAATATGTTGTTTTATGACACATTCAATATACGGGCATTAATCTCCCGTTTAATTTTTTCAAAACAACATTTAATATGGTAGTAGTCACGTGATCTGGGCATTCATTCAGATTTGTTGGAAATTAATTATATACCTGCAATATTATTCAACTAAATATTAAAATGTTTAAGAATTAAGGGAAACTTATAATGTAAGTTCTACAAACGTCAAATAAAATATTATTATATATACCAACATCATAAAATAATTCTTATAAGTGTTTAAGTAATAATTAATATAAAAAGCTAATAAAGACTTTCATGATAATTACTTTTTTTTAAATCTGCGAGGTTAACTTCCGATAAAAATGTTTTTAGTGATGCTGACATGTTAAGAAAATAAATTTGGTTACAAGTTATGTGTCCGTTGTATCAATCAAATGTATTCTTCATTTTGTTTGGACCTTTTTAATTTTTATTATATTCAAAGAATCATCAGAATGGTAGAGGGGACGAGTGGTTTATTTAAAAAAAAAAAATTAATTATAAAAAATGTTGAGTGTTAGAAAATACTATATGCAAATTAAAATTGTCCTGAAACTATATTTAAATGAGATTCATACAAACATACAATCATACAAATAGATTGCATAAATTTCTAATAAATGTCTTTATTTTATTGTATTTTTTAAATAACTGTATATTTTTAAAAAAAATATTTTTAATAAATTATTTTCTAAATGTGAAAAGACCAACTATAATTTATATCAGTTAATTTGATTGGTCAAACAATGGATGATGATGATTGATTACTTGCATACAGATTGTGATTGTGCTATTCTAGCATACTCCAAGCGCTCTGATGTCATAAAGTCTGTTTAAAGAAAAATGTCTTTAAAATGTTTGTTTTGTATAACGGTCATATGGATATAAGTGGATTTGTCAAATAATTGATAGTCATTTCGATATAAGTTGAATTGATTGAAAAAACAATGGCTATATTGTCTATAATGACCTTGTTAATGTCTATATATTGTCTATAATGACCTTGTTAATGTCTATATATTGTCTATAAAAGCCTTGTTAATGTCTATATATTGTCTATAATGACCTTGTTAATGTCTATATATTGTTTATAATGACCTTGTTAATGTCTATATATTGTCTATAAAAGCCTTGTTAATGTCTATATATTGTCTATAATGACCTTGTTAATGTCTATAATATTTCTATAAAATATAGTTAGTGTTTATATTACATCTATAATATCAATGTTAATGCTTTGTTTAATGTCTATAAAAGTGTTGGACTACGATAAAGATGTAAAGTAGATTTATTAGACACAAACAATTAGTGTAAATAGAACAATATATGTTCAACTTGTATGTATGTCTACATATGTATTTTGTATAATCATCCATAAAACTTAACATATATTGTTTAATTTACACAAACTGTTTGTGTCTAATAAATCTGATGTAAAGTCTAGAACATATAAGATGATGCTTAAATTATATATATACTTCCAGAATGTATGTTAATGTGATGTAATGTCTATAGTCTATCTTGAACTTCCCTTACTATTCGAGTAATCAAAGCTAAAACTAGAAAAGATTTAATCTGATGATTGGAAAAACCCTACACACAATCACTAACTGATCAACTATATTCCAATGAAGTTTTTACTAAATATTCGAGAGAAAGATTGAACTTTATTTATTTATAATACATCTTGAACATGAACAGACTTGAAGTCAGATATCTAAACGTCCATTTTCCAAGATTCAAGAAGGTAGAAAAGTCAAAGAGGAATGCCATTATTACCAACTTCTGGTACTTACAAAGATGTTTCCAGACAATTTGTACAGCGTTAGACCGTCTAAATCCACAACGCTGGTCTGTTGTTCGCATGTACTCCACGCAGACGATGGCTTTTGTGGATCTATCCGTTAATGCAGAGACATTAGGGTATAGGGCAATCAAACGCACGAGTGAGTACAAATGCAGATCTTTTCTTTCATATATTCAAGCTAGAGGAATGTGTGAAAATGTTTGTGCTATCATCATCCACAGAGCTAGATAGTGGTAGGTGGCATGCAAAGGGTGGGGGGAGTGTGGAGCAAAGTGGGAGGGGTTAAGTTTCGGTGATGGCTAAATGACAGGTGTAGGGGTTAAATAAGCTCACGTCTGACGTCTGACTCAAGTATATAGGTGTTTGAATCTAGAGTAGCGTTTGATTAGCGTTTTTCAATGATATCATTTGTAAGGCAGATCAAATTAATGGGCACTTTTGTAAAATGTATAGTAGGTTTAAGTAATAAGTAGGAGTAAGTAGTAAGTATAATTTACACTTTTGTGTTGGGGGGGGGGGAGGGTACGGTTGCATATCTCGAATACCGAAAAATCAGCCTAACGTCTCTTTTGTCACCGGGGGCGGGATGGGGAGTGGGGGCCGGGTATGTTAAAAACTTGAATTTCTCGGGGGGGGGGGGGGGGCGTAGTGTGAATGTCAAGAAAAGTATTGAAATGTTGCTTGGCTTATTATTGGAATGTCTGAGATTATTTTCTGTGGACGCGGGGGCCAAGCGTCTGTCTCAGTGGAAGCCCCAGAGTTTGAAACGCTCGCCACTGTGAGCACAGTGGGAGGGGCGTGTTGAGCAAACGTGCCACTGTGACGGTTGGGGATCGTCTTCCCTGGTACTCATACATGTCAGGAAATACAAGCGCAAGCAAAAAGGGGCGGAAACTCTGTTCAGGAAGGAGTTACAGCTCTTCACAACTTACCTCCCTTCCGTTCGGGCAGCCGACACGTTAAGGGCCAGTTTCCGTCCCGGAAGTATGACATCACTAAATGTGATCTAAAGATGCCTTTATTCAATCAATGATACGGGACGTCTGCTGAATATATCGGGCGGTCTGATAGATATTAAAGTCATTGCTATAAGTGAGACTTGTTTTGTCTGTCTTTGTTGCTCTAAACGGACGCGTGTCCTATTGCGTGTCTGTGCGTCCGCCACTTGAGTGTCTGTGTGTCCGTCAAATCAGTGTCTGTGTCCGTCACGTGAGTGTCTGTGTGACTGTCACGTGAGCGTTTGTGTGTCCGCCACGTGAGTGTCTACATGTCTGTCACGTGAGCGTTTGTGTGTCCGCCACGTGAGTGTCTGCGTGTCCGTCACGTGAGTATCAGTGTGTCCGTTACCTGAGTGTCTGTCTGTCCGTCACATGAGTGTCTTTGTGTCCGTCCGGCGAGTGTCTGTGTGTGCCTCTCACCTGAGTGTGTGTGCGTCTGTCACTTGGATAATGTTCCCTGATAATGAGATCCAGTGATGAGCCGCGTAGAACAATTTAAGACTCCAAGTCAACTACCTATATGGGATTACATACAACTGATTATATAGGATTACATCCCACTGATTATATAGGATTACATCCCACTGATTATATAGGATTACATCCAACTGATTATATAGGATTACATCCCACTGATTTTATAGGATTACATCCCTTTGATTATATAGGATTACATCCAACTGATTATATAGAATTACATCCAACTGCTTATATAGGATTACATCCAACTGATTATATAGAATTACATCCCAATGATTATATATGATTACATCCAACTGCTTGTATAGGATTACATCCAACTGATTATATAGGATTACATCCAACTGATTATATAGGATTACATCCCACTGATTATATAGGATTACATCCAACTGAGTATATAGGATAACATCCCACTGATTATATAGGATTACATCCCACTGATGATTAAGGATTACATCCAACTGATTATATAGGATTACATCCCACTGATTATATAGGATTACATCCCACTGATTATATAGGATTACATCCCAATGATTATATAGGATTAAATCAAACTGATTATTTAGGATTACATCCAACTGATTATATATGATTACATCCAACTGATTATATAGGATTACATCCAACTGATTATATAGGATTACATCCCACTGATTATATAGATTACATTCCCACTGATTATATAAGATTAAATCCCACTGATTATATATGATTACATCCCACTGATTATATAGGATTACATCCCACTGATTATTTAGGATTACATCCAACTGATTATATAGGATTACATCCCACTGATTATATAGGATTACATCCCACTGATTATATAGGATTACATCCCACTGATTATATAGGATTACATCCAACTGATTATATAGGATTACATCCCACTGATTTTATAGGATTACATCCCACTGATTTTATAGGATTACATCCCTTTAATTATATAGGATTATATCCAACTGATTATATAGAATTACATCCAACTGATTATATAGGATTACATCCAACTGATTATATAGAATTACATCCCAATGATTATATATGATTACATCCAACTGCTTGTATAGGATTACATCCAACTGATTATATAGGATTACATCCAACTGATTATATAGGATTACATCCCACTGATTATATAGGATTACATCCCAATGATTATATAGGATTACATCCAACTGATTATATAGGATTACATCCAACTGATTATATAGGATTACATCCCACTGATTATATAGGATTACATCCCAATGATTATATAGGATTACATCAAACTGATTATTTAGGATTACATCCAACTGATTATATAGGATTACATCCCACTGATTATATAGGATTACATCCCAATGATTATATAGGATTACATCAAACTGATTATTTAGGATTACATCCAACTGATTATATAGGATTACATCCAACTGATTATATAGGATTACATCCCACTGATTATATAGATTACATTCCCACTGATTATATAAGATTAAATCCCACTGATTATATATGATTACATCCCACTGATTATATAGGATTACATCCCACTGATTATTTAGGATTACATCCAACTGATTATATAGGATTACATCCCACTGATTATATAGGATTACATCCCAATGATTATATAGGATTACATCCCACTGATTATATAGATTACATTCCCACTGATTATATAAGATTAAATCCCACTGATTATATATGATTACATCCCACTGATTATATAGGATTACATCCCACTGATTATTTAGGATTACATCCAACTGATTATATAGGATTACATCCCACTGATTATATAGGATTACATCCCACTGATTATATAGGATTACATCCAACTGATTATATAGGATTACATCCCACTGATTTTATAGGATTACATCCCTTTGATTATATAGGATTACATCCAACTGATTATATAGAATTACATCCAACTGATTATATAGTATTACATCCAACTGATTATATAGAATTACATCCCAATGATTATATATGATTACATCCAACTGCTTGTATAGGATTACATCCAACTGATTATATAGGATTACATCCAACTGATTATATAGGATTACATCACACTGATTATATAGGATTACATCCAACTGAGTATATAGGATTACATCCCACTGATTATATAGGATTACATCCCACTGATGATTAAGTATTACATCCAACTGATTATATAGGATTACATCTCACTGATTATATAGGATTACATCCCACTGATTATATAGGATTACATCCCAATGATTATATAGGATTACATCAAACTGATTATTTAGGATTACATCCAACTGATTATATATGATTACATTCAACTGATTATATAGGATTACATCCAACTGATTATATAGGATTACATCCCACTGATTATATAGATTACATTCCCACTGATTATATAGGATTACATCCACCTGATTATATAGGATTACATCCCACTGATTATATATGATTACATCCCACTGATTATATAGGATTACATCCCAATGATTATATAGGATTACATCAAACTGATTATTTAGGATTACATCCAACTGATTATATATGATTACATCCCACTGATTATATAGAATTACCTTCAACCGATTATATAGAATTACATCCCACTGATTATATAGGATTACATCCACCTGATTATATAGGATAACATCCCACTGATTATATAGGATTACATCCCACTGATTATATAGAATTACATTCAACCGATTATATAGAATTACATTCAACCGATTATATAGAATTACATTCAACCGATTATATAGAATTACATCCCACTGATTATATAGAATAACATTCAACCGATTATATAGAATTACATCCCACTGATTATATAGAATTACATTCAACCGATTATATAAAAAAACATTGAACTGTTTATAGAAGTAAAAAATTCAACTGATTATTATTATAGTTATTATTAGTTGTCTTATATAGCGCGGTACCTCAGCCTAGGGCTACGCTCACCGCGCTGTACATAAAAATCTTAGCAAAAGAGACATAATCGTGACAATAAAATAAAATACATTTATGTAATAAAGAACAGATGTATAGAGACAAAACTAAAACGAATGCATATTCACCTCATCCACCCCAGAACTTTTACATGACAAGCCATGGACGGCGGCCAGCAGCAGCGTTTATCGGTCAGATGTGGGGATAATATTGAACTCATTATATAGGATAACATTTAACTGATTATGTAGGATAATATTCAACAATATTCAAATATAGGATTACATTCATATAATTTTATATGATTACATTCCAGTGATTATATAGAATAACATTCAACTGATTACACATGATTACATTAAATTCATTATAGAGGATTACATTCAACGTTGTTTATTACTTAAATATCTATCATTATTTCATTAGATGTATTTGAAAATTATTATTAGTTAGCTACAATCCTCGCACATGTTTTGTACTAAATTTCCTTTTTCCCCTTGAGGTTCTTGTCTCTTTCTTCTATACACCTCCCTCTGTCATCGTCTGCTCAATAACTCCTGTTTCTATCATCCATGTTTAAACATCCATCAGTATCCATCTGTCCGTCCACGCCCTACGTTATCCAACCAAACGACGGCACCACGCAACTCGTGACCACCATCACTCACAAATGTACCATCCTGCTATCACCTATCACCAGTTCACACCTCTAGGTCGCCACCAGCCCTCTGTGAGCGCCACCCCCTCACCTCCCTCCCTCCTGACTTCAAAGCACGGTCCAAGGGTAAATAAACAGTGGCTGTTTGTTGACAAAAACACTCCTCCCGTGTGCCAGCACTCACAGACTTTGATACACGGAGATGACAGCCTGGGGCAGTGCATGGAGAATAACGTATCATAACTCCACGAGCTTCAACAACCTCAAGTACTGACTGCACTGCTGGTAACTGAAAGGTGAAGAAAAAAGGTGGAGAGTGGGGCGGGCCATGGGGGTGTAGAGATGGTCCCTGGCTGCCAGGAGTGCAGTCCATAAGGGCATTAAGGATTATCTTATTTTTAGGGCATTAAGGATGTATCTAATGGTTTGGAATACGGTATCAAGTTTGTATCTTATGGTTAGAAATAGGGCATTAAAGATGTATCTAGTGATTGGAAATAGGGCATTAAGGCTGTATCTAATGTCTAATGATTAAAAATAGGGCATTAAGGATGTATCTAATAGTTAGAAATAGGGCATTAAGCTGCATCTAATGGTTAGAAATAGGACATTAAGGCTGTATCTAATGGTTAGAAATATGACACATTAAGAATGTGACTAATGGATAGAAATAGGGCATTAAGACTGTGTCTAATGGTTAGAAATAGGGCGGTACCTCAGCCTAGGGCTAGGCTCACCGCGCTGTACATAAAAATCTTAGCAAAAGAGACATAAACCGATGAAAATAATTTTAAAAACTATAGACCTGTATCTAACTTATCATTTTTGTCTAAAGTCATTGAAAAACTAGTTCTAAAACAACTTTTTGCTTACTTAAATGACAACTCTCTTGTCAGTCCTAATCAATCAGCCTATAGACCTTTCCATAGCACTGAGACGGCTCTCTTGAAAGTCACCAATGACCTCTTGATTGCATTGGACACTGGTGATGTCTCCCTCCTGATCCTCTTGGACCTCAGTGCGGCCTTTGACACTGTCGACCATGAAACCCTTTACAAAACGCTTGAAAATTACTTTGGCATTTCTGGTTCTGTTTTGTCTTGGTTTAGGTCGTTCCTCTCCGATAGAACGCAGGCAGTCGCTGTCGATGGCTGTATCTCCAGCAGTGCTGACTTGGTGTATGGAGTGCCACAGGTGTCCGTTTTGGGCCCGGTTCTATTTACAATGTATACCAGGCCACTGCTCCTCTTGCTCGAGAGGCATGCTGTGGGGAGCCAGTCTTTCGCGGATGATACGCAACTATACAAGCATACCCATCCCTCTCTTGTAGATTCAGCTGTCCGGACTTTGCAGGAGTGTATTGGTGATGTCAAGTCATGGATGACACTCAGCAAGTTGAAACTTAACGATGACAAAACGGAAGCACTTCTTGTTCATGATCACAAATCATCCTCTAACTCAACTCTCCCCAACTCATTTCAAGTAGGTAACTCAGACATACAGTTTACATACTCAACTAGGAATCTTGGTTATATTCTGTCTAACAACATGTCTCTAGATAAACATATATCTCACATTTGTCGCTCTGAATACACTGCTATCCGTCAGATCAGCTCAATCCGCCACTACCTCACAGCTAGTGCAACAAAAACCCTAGTCTATGCTCTTGTTCTCTCTCGTCTTGACTATTGTAACTCTCTTCTGTCAGGTTCACCAAAACACTTCTTAGAAAAACTTTAAAAGGTTCAAAACTCAGGCAAAAAAACGTGATCACGTCACACCACTACTTCATTCACTTCATTGGCTCCCTGTACAAGCACGGATTGATTATAAACTCTCTGTTCTGTGCCACCACTTTTTCTCGAATTCCTGCCCTTCATATCTAACCGAAATTCTCTCTGTCTATTCACCCCTTCGACAGCTTCGCTCCTCCGCAGACGATCGTATTCTTTCTGTCCCTAAGACTCGCACAAAAACATACGGTGAAAGATCTTTCTCTTACAGTGCCCCCAAACAATGGAATTCTCTTCCACTACACATCAGAAATATATCAACCCTCACAGCCTTTAAAACTGCACTCAAAACACACCTCTTTAAACTTTACTATCCTGACTGATTCCCCCTCTGAAAGTTAAACGATGCTGCTGAGTGCCGTCCATGGCTTCACATGTAAATTGTTATGGAATGGTTGGTTTTTAATTTATATTTTTTTAAGTTCATTTTAATTTGCATGTACAGCGTGGTGAGCCCAGCCCTAGGCTGGGGTACCACGCTATAGAAAACTACCCATAATAATAATAATAATAATCTAATGGTTAGAAATAAGGCATTAAGGTACATCTAATGGTTAGAAAAAGGGCATTAAGGCTGTATCTAATGGTTAGAAATAAGGCATTTAGCTGCATCTAATGATTAGAAATAGGGCATTAAGGCTGTATTTAATGGTTAGAATTGGGGCATTAAGGCTGTATGGTTAGAAATAGGGCATTAAGCTGCATCAAATGGTTAGAAATAGGGCATTAAGACTGTATCTAATGGTTAGAAATAGGTCATTAAGACTGTATCTAATGGTTAGAAATAGGTCATTAAGACTGTATCTAATGGTTAGAAATAGGGCATTAAGCTGCATCAAATGGTTAGAAATATGTCATTAAGACTGTATCTAATGGTTAGAAATAGGTTATTAAGAATGTATCTAATGGTTAGAAATATGTCATTAAGACTGTATCTAATGGTTAGAAATAGGTCATTAAGACTGTATCTAATGGTTAGAAATAGGTCATTAAGACTGTATCAAATGGTTAGAAATAGGTCATTAAGACTGTATCTAATAGTAAGAAATAGGGCTTTAAAGCTGATTGTTATGTACTTAACATGTTCTAAATTTTAACAAGTTTGTTTTATAAATCACCTTATTTCCTGACTTTTCTCAAGCCACAATCACATTATTTCATTATTTATTTCAGGGCACAATCACATCATTTCATTACTTGTTTCAAGCCACAATCACCTCATCAAATTTTGGAAGCTCCTTCTATCTGTTAATTGTAGCAGGGCAAATAAGTGTGTTTACAAATGAGCAGATTCCTTAACAATAGCAAGGCGACAAACATCGCCTGACAAAGGATAGTGTAAACACGAAATGTTTTATTGTATACGGTTAACTCCCGTGTTTAGATTTACCTCCCGTTGAACAAGAGTTGTGTGGGATGTTCTTGCCACATTTTAGTGTGTCGACATGATGACAACGTCACAAGTGTGTCTCTATTGTTATGTCTGCAACAACCTCAAATTTAAACAACACACAGATATGTGATCTATGATTACAATGGTAACCAGACAAAACGACAAAAGACAAAACGACAAGTGACAAAACGACAAGGTTTGAGGTTAGGGTTAGTCTGATAATCCAATACCGTGTTTCCCCAACTATAAGGCATGTTAAATATAAAAAAAAAGTTAACCATACTTTATTGTATGCTAGGCAGTATTTCCCAACCTTTTTTGTGCCATGCCCCACCTAAGCCAGTGTTTCCCAACCTTTTTTGTGCCATGCCCCACCTAAGCCAGTGTTTCCCAACCTTTTTCAAGCCCTGCCCCAACTAAGCTTTTCTAAAATTCTTTGCCGCCATATAACATATACATAATTTTTAATATTCAAAAATACGGTTGTTCAGTCAAGAAGCTTTAATGATAGGTTTTAGGAAGAAATGACAAGGAAATTGGTGAGGAAACATAGTAAGTAAATTGTCAAAACATATATGGAGAACTGACATTCATGTATGAAATAATTTTAATGAAATATATTTCTATATTATTTTAATTATTAGTAATAATTTATTGTTTAACGTTAGTGAGATGTTTTTGTTTTCAAGTTCTAGATAGCTCATTTTCAAATTGCCCCACTGTGGGGCGTGGGCCCCACGTTGGGAAACACCGATGTAAGGCATTAAAGACAGTGGGGGCGTTGAAGACTTGTCGTTTTGTCACTTGTCGTTTTGTCACCTTGTCGTTTTGTCACCTTGTCGTTTTGTCACCTTGTCGTTTTGTCGCCTTGTCGTTTTGTCACCTTGTCATTTTGTCACCTTGTCGTTTTGTCACTTGTCGTTTTGTCACTTGTCGTTTTGTCCCTTGTCATTTTGTCACTTGTCGTTTTGTCATGGAACCGATTACAAGGGATAAAAAATAATGTGCATGTTTGTGTGGAGGGGGGGAGTGTATATGTGGAGGGAAAGGTATATATTCTGAGGGAAGATTATATGTGTGGAAGAGAGGTGGAATGTTTATGTTTGGAAGAGAGGTGAAAGGTGTATGTGAGGAAGAAAGGGGCTTGATGATTTTGGGAGGGAGATTAGTATGGGTGGAAGGGAGGTGAGAGGCTGTATGTCTGGAGGGGAGGGTACATGTGTGGAGGGAGGGTGTATGTGTAGAGGTGAGGCTGTATGTGTGAAGGGAAGGTGTGGGTGCATGTTTGGAGGGGAAAATATCGAATGTAAGACTGGCCATCTAATCCTATTGGACAATATCAACAAATTGTTTGGAATTGTATGTTTTTATCCTCACTACGGCCTATGTTAAGAATTAGATGGTTGGATACCATGACTACGGCCTATGTTTGGAATTAGATGGTTGGATACAATGACTACGGCCTATGTTAGGAATTAGATACTTGGTTCGATACCATGACTACGGCCTTGTATATGTTAGGAATTAGATACTGGATTAGATTCCATATCATCTTTCAGGTTAAAAATGTATTCCAAGGGCTTTCTTCTTTCTTAGAATGTATTGAATAAAACAAACATCTCCCCACCAACTTCTCACCATCACAACAAGCACCATCACAACAAGCACCATCACAACAAGCACCATCACAACAAGGACCATCCGCCAAATCGTTCCTTTCCTTGATGTACGACTTCATTGTACACCCCTGAACAACTCCCCCAGCCCAAGCCCCCCCCCCCCCACGTCACGGTCTAACGACACCGTAGCTTGCTGCCCCTTGAATTCTTCCATCCCGCTAATCTCAGTTCTCACTTCCCATAACGAAGAACGTGAGTACACAGGCGAGATAACTCCGGCATTGCACACGGCTGGAGCAGGGGCGCTAATGTTTCTTGCAGGTTTCCATAACATTATCACAGTGCGCAGTCTGGGATGTGGGGCCCTCAGCCTATTTAAGCCAGGCCCGCATGTTCTGTATGGATGTTTGAGACTTTCGGTTACATTGAAACGTATGTGTGGTAGGATGTGTGGGGTGGGGAGGTATGTTAGATATTTGCATGTACTGTTCTAGTGAAAGCTTTTGTTGGTTTTTTTACTTATAAGCCAAAGACAATTAAATTGTACACAAATTCGCAAGATTGAATTAACAACATTTGTTATTCAGAAAAAAGAAGATGGTGTTAGTGTTGGGTGGGTTAGTGGTGGGTGGGTTAGTGGTGGGTGGGTTAGTGGTGGGTGGGTTAGTGGTGGGTGGGTTAGTGGTGGGTGGGTTAGTGTTGGGTGGGTTAGTGTTGGGTGGGTTAGTGGTGGGTGGGTTAGTGTTGGGTGGGTTAGTGGTGGGTGGGTTAGTGTTTGGTGGGCTAGTGTTGGGTGGGTTAGTGGTGGGTGGGTTAGTGTTGGGTGGGTTAGTGGTGGGTGGGTTAGTGGTGGGTGGGTTAGTGGTGGGTGGGTTAGTGGTGGGTGGGTTAGTGGTGGGTGGGTTAGTGGTGGGTGGGTTAGTGGTGGGTGGGTTAGTGGTGGGTGGGTTAGTGTTTGGTGGGCTAGTGTTGGGTGGGTTAGTGGTGGGTGGGTTAGTGTTGGGTGGGTTAGTGGTGGGTGGGTTAGTGGTGGGTGGGTTAGTGGTGGGTGGGTTAGTGGTGGGTGGGTTAGTGGTGGGTGGGTTAGTGGTGGGTGGGTTAGTGTTGGGTGGGTTAGTGTTGGGTGGGTTAGTGGTGGGTGGGTTAGTGGTGGGTGGGTTAGTGGTGGGTGGGTTAGTGTTGGGTGGGTTAGTGTTGGGTGGGTTAGTGGTGGGTGGGTTAGTGTTGGATGGGTTAGTGGTGGGTGGGTTAGTGTTTGGTGGGCTAGTGTTGGGTGGGTTAGTGGTGGGTGGGTTAGTGTTGGGTGGGTTAGTGGTGGGTGGGTTAGTGTTTGGTGGGCTAGTGTTGGGTGGGTTAGTGGTGGGTGGGCTAGTGGTGGGTGGGTTAGATTTGGGTGGAAAAGTTAGTTGTGGTTGAGTACGTGGTGGGTGGGTTAGTGGTGGGTGAGTTCATGGTTGTGGGATAGTTGTGGGTGGGTTATTTGTAAATGGGTTAGTGTCGAGTGTGTATGTGGTGGGTGGTCAGCTGGCTAGTTTTTTGTTAGTTAGTGGTTTGTTAGTTAGTGGTTTGTTAGTTAGTTGTTTGTTAGTTAGTGGTTTGTTAGTTAGTGGTTTGTTAGTTAGGTGTGTGTTAGTTAGTGGTTTGTTAGTTAGTGGTTTGTTAGTTAGTGGTTTGTTAGTGGGTTAGTAGCAGTTGGGTTATATGAGTTGTGTTAGTGTAGGCTGGCTTATTGATAGGTGAGTGGGCTGCTTAGTAGTGGCTTGGGTTAGTGGTTGCTGAGTGGGCTAGTGATGGGTGGGTGAGTTAATGTGAGTAAGTAGGGGGTTGGTTAGTCATGTGTAGTTTAGTGTTGTGTGGATGGGTGACATGTTGGACCAGCAAGTGTTTTATTGCTATACGTTGGAACACCCAGCATTTTATGATCATATTTTAGACACCCAGCATTTTATGATGATATTTTAGACCACACAGCATTTTATGATGATATTTTAGACCACACAGCATTTTATGATGATATTTTAGACCACACAGCATTTTATGATGATATTTTAGACCACACAGCATTTTATGATGATATTTTAGACCACACAACATTTTATGATGATATTTTAGACCACACAGCATTTTATGATGATATTTTAGACCACACAGCATTTTATGATGATATTTTAGACCACACAGCATTTTATGATGATATTTTAGACCACACAGCATTTCATGATGATATTTTAGACCACACAGCATTTTATGATGATATTTTAGACCACACAGCATTTTATGATGATATTTTAGACCACACAGCATTTTATGATGATATTTTAGACCACACAGCATTTTATGATGACATTTTAGACCACACAGCATTTCATGATGATATTTTAGACCACACAGCATTTCATGATGATATTTTAGACCACACAGCATTTTATGATGATATTTTAGACCACACAGCATTTTTTATGATATTTTAGACCACACAGCATTTTATGATGATATTTTAGACCACACAGCATTTTATGATGATATTTTAGACCACCCAGCATTTTATGATGATATTTTAGACCACCCAGCATTTTATGATGATATTTTAGACCACCCAGCATTTTATAATGATATTTTAGACCACCCAGCATTTTATGATAATATGTTGGAACACAAAGAATCTTATTTTTATATGTTGAAACACCCATCATTTTTAGGATTATATGTTAGATAACCCAGCTTTTTTATGTAAATGACGTAGGTTCTCAAACCACTACGTTACATCAGAGTGACAGCAGGTTATCTCCACTTGGGAATTATCCTATAAATGACATCTTTTCAGGAATGATATTGTATTCTCTATTTCTGATTTATGAGTTAGGGTTAGAGTTACTATAAGCCTTAGGCTGAGAGTTAGGATTAGGCTTAGGATTAGGCTTAGGGTTAGGTTTAGCGTTAGGATTAAGGTTAGTATATTTGAACGTGTCCACCCTTTAGATGATATTTTAAAATATGCACAAAGGAGTGTTTTCACAGATATCGATTGGGGTCCCTTCCCCTTCTATATACTATACCTCAAATACAATAAACCTAAAGAAATACAAGTGTAGCTAAAAAAAACTAAAACTAAACTTAAGCAAACTAAAACTAAACTTAAACAAACTAAAACGAAACTTAAGCAAACTAAAACTAAACTTAAACAAACTAAAACTAAACTTAAACAAATATTAGTCTTCGGGGTTTAAGTGCGGGGTTTTCAATTATTCGGGTTTGTATTACGAGGGTTGTCATCTTTATTAAAACGTTCCTGTTGTCACGCTGCCCAAATTAGATGGTTTGGCCTGCCATGACGCAGGTGTAGTCCTGCCCAAATTAGATGGTTTGGCCTGCCATGACGTAGGTGTAGTCTTTCCCAAATACGATGGTTTGGCCTGCCATGACGTAGGTGTACTCCTGCCCAAATTAGATGGTTTGGCCTGCCATGACGTAGGTGTACTCCTGCCCAAATTAGATGGTTTGGCCTGCCATGACATAGGTGTACTCCGATAATTTCGGTAAAGCTACTTACCTTAAGAACGCGCGTGTGTTTTACATTCAAATTTGTAGACGCCGCCCCTGGTGCAACATTGTTTGGAAATGTCTGCTGACAATGTCTGGGCCCTAATTGCAACATTGTCAGTGCCCTAATTGCAACATTGTTAGACGTCCATATCTGGGCCTTAAGTTCAACATTGTTAGCCGGGAATGTCTGAATCCTAAGTGTAAGATTGTGTAGCCGGCAATGTTTATACTCTAATTGCAACATTGTTAGCAGGCAATAGCTGGGCCTTAAGTTCAACATTGTTAGCCGGAAATGTTAGTTGTATGGAGATTTATTAGATTTGTGTACATTTGTTACGTATGTGTACATTTATTAGGTATGTGTACAGGTTTTACGTTTGTTTAAATTTGTAAGGTGTGTACATTTGTTAGTTGTGTGTATCATTGTTAGGTGTGTACAGTTAATACGTGTGCTTCCATTTCTTTGGTGTGTACATTTGTTAAGTGTGTGTACATTCTTTAGGTGAGTGTACATGTGTTAGGTATGTGTACATGTGTTAGGTGGGTGTACATTTGTTAGGTATGTGTATATGTGTTAGTTGTGTGTACATTTGTTAGGTGTATGTACATTTGTTAGGTATGTGTATATGTGTTAGTTGTGTGTACATTTGTTAGGTGTATGTACATTTGTTAGGTATGTGTTTATTTGTTAGGTGTAGGTATTGACACTATCTTTCATGATTTATTTTAGGCCATGTATTTCTCATTTGCTACATAGCTCAACAAATTTGACTCGTAACAATGAGGTTATCATGAAAGTTTCATGATATTTTCTTGATATTGTTATTCTGAATTCACAGACTAGCTTTTGCAGATTAAGATGAATCGTGATACTAAAGTTAGTATCGAATTTTAGTTCACCACGATGTTAAAAATGACTCTGGTCCGTATAAATGAAAGCATTCAATGCGTCAGGCACCCGACTATTAACAATAAATTAAAACCATCAACCCCTCTGCCGTGAAAACGTTCATGAAAAAGCTCGCGGCTATGTCCAACTTCAATGTATCGGACAGCTCCACCGCCCTAGGACCGCTAACAATGCCGGTGCCGTATCAAACATTTCACAAGGCCAACCACAGCGGTCTCCAGTTCCAACCCTGCGCCTTTCATCATCCTGGGTGGTCCATCCGCATGTGGCATGCTAGTGGTGGCTGATGTGAATTTAAGTACCATCATAATGACCGCGCTGTGGCAGCACCGTACGTAATGAAAGGTGCAAGGGTGGGTGGAGAAAGGGGGGGGGTAGAGAGAGAGAGAGTTAAGGCGTGCTAAAATGCAGTCATCACATACTGGAGCTGAAGGCATGCAACTCTTGCCTTGTAGACTCTTCGATCATTCCTTTCAGAGTTAATGCCCGCGAGAGATTCACCGCGTGTTTGACTTTCTGCACATTTGTCACAAGGATTCCGGCGTTAAAATTTTAATGTGTCGTGGCGTTGATAGATTGAAAGTAGAAGAAAAAAAACTCTTCAGATATAAAGAACACTTTAGAACAAAAAATGGAGGTTATATAGATCTAACAAAGAAAATCCAGGAGGGGACACAAAAAAGAAAAGTGGAGAGCATCATATGTTGATAAATATTAAGTCAAATCGGAATGGTATGGTCACGAGACAAGAAAACAAGGGCTAGCCAAAGAAATCATGCAGGGCACAACGAAAGGAGGGAGACGAAGAGGAGACGAAGGGGAAGACAGAGAAAAAGATGGGAAGATAACATCAAAGAGTGGACAGGACTAAAGCTAGGCGATGCTGTGCAGAGTGCAGAAAACAGAGAGGAATGGAGGATAGTTTTCATGTTATCTGTGGCGCCCTAACGGTCCAAGGACTTAGGGGCATGTAGATGTAGTAGAAATAACAAGCTATTGCAAACTAAATGAACCATACTTATTCATATATAGCTTGACAAAGTTCATGAACATTTATAATTCATATATATCTTGATCACAATTTATAAATATTTCTTGTTCATATATAATTTGGTCACTGTGTACTAACATTTCTTTGACATACATTGCTTGGTCCCAGTTCATGAACCCTCCAATATGAAAGGTTCTCGTTTCACAGAGAAGTATATGAAAGGTTCTCATTTCACGGAGAAGTATATGAAAGGTTATCATTTCACCGAGAAGTATATGAAAGGTTTTCATTTCACAGTGAAGTATATGAAAGGTTCTCATTTCACAGCGAAGTATATGAAAGGAACCCTGGTACGATCTGATTTTAAAGTTTCAAGTGACACAGTACAGTAAAATAAATTTATAGCCGGTACATGAGAAGACAATGAATTGGTAAAACACAGTAGCATGATGTAGTGCAAGACTGCAGCAATATGTGGTACAACACAGTAGAGTGAAGTGGTACAACACAATACATTCGTACACCTTGCTAGCAAATACAATACAAACCAAAGTATCCTTAATCCTAACCGGTGAATAGGCGTAAATTACCTCTAATGGAGTAAACAAAATGAACATCTACGTGGTAATGATGGCTTAATTGGAGTACAGTATAGTTAAAGCACGTTCCTTTTTATTAGTAAATCCTTAATATTAACTTCGCTTTCGTGTGTATAGGGCAAGATGTTCCAACGACTAATTGGCCCATTTCCCGTCAAAATATCAAGCTGAAACTTGGCATATAGACTCGTTGCCGATGAAACAAATTCTATCAAATTTTCAGCCCTACTTACAACCACACCCCAAAAAAACACAGTTTTTCTCCCTGTTCAAGGGGAAGATAAAGGAAATATTATGACTAAGATTTCATGACATTAAATTCCCGATAACTGCGCTAAATGAAATTCTTTTTTTTTTTTTTAAATATCGCAAGTGAGTTTAATTTTAATTATTTTTCTTTTAATCTTTCTGAAATATTTGGTGAAATATTTGGTGAAATATTTGGTGAACTATTTGGTGAAATATTTGGTGAACTATTTGGTGAAATATTTGGTGAACTATTTGGTGAAATATTTGGTGAAATATTTGGTGAAATATTTGGTGAAATATTTGGTGAAATATTTGGTGAAATATTTGGTAAAATAGTTGGTGAAATATTTGATGAAATATTTGCTGAAATAGTTGGTGAAATATTTGGTGAAATAAATCTGCAGGTGTAAGAGCGGGTGAGACATTCAAGTATATTTATACTTTATGAATTTGAGAAAATTTGCGGCTTGGGGGGGGGGGGGGGGGGGGCTAATGGGGATTCTTATAAAGTCCGTTACTTATATACATGTTTTGTTCAATTTTCTGTTTCACTCCCACCCACACCAGCCGGGCTAATGCTCGACATTGCATTTGATAAGGTGTCACAAATGACTGGGACGGGGGTACAGGACAGAGCCGCATTGTCAAGGTAACTTATAGGATGGACGGCAACTGCTGTTAGTTTTGTAAAGGCATTGTTAAAAGGGTCGAGGATAAGGTTAATAGAGTTTCGCATATTTTAGATTGGGGAATGTTTTTTTCCATGACTTCGCATAATTTTGTGGTTAACGACGGGAAATTCTAATTGACCGGAAATTAGGAGGCAGGGATGGGCCACCAATGGAGGTAGAGAATTGTATATAAGAGAGAACTCTTCCTGAAATTGAGGGTAGAGGTTGGTACAAGTTCGTTGAGTTGGAAGTAGAGAGAAAAGTGCTAAGATAGCAGTAGGCCTTGTCATTTCTCAGACCGGAAAACGTCATAGCGCACTACGTAATGTTACTATTTATAGAACCGCGGCCAAACAAATCTTAAAACATGGCAGCTAAGAGTGTGTTCCAGCATATTGTTCTGACTGAAAACGACGTTCCAGGTGCAGTTTTGCTAAAGACAGACATTTCTGCCCACTCAGTTTTGCAACTAAAGAGGTGGTTAAAATGCAGAGGGCTTAAAATTAGTGGAAATAAGGCAGAACTTGTTAAAAGGTGAGTGTGTGACTCTGTCTATTGATAGTTTAAAATAACCGTCCGATTTTAGATACGCCTCACTTAGCCCTAAATCTAGACTTAGACAGTATTAGTATTTTAGTAATACTTGACTTAGATCGTGATAATACTAGTAATGACACTTTATATTATGATTACTATTATTTCATTATATGATAGTGACAATGACTAGTGTGATTAGACTTAAATCAACAATACTTATATATAGTAGTATAGTTACAGTACTAAATAGTAGGCCTACTACGTAGAATCTCTAGACTACTAGAGATATGTGAATGTGTATTTATTTTTTAATCTGAAGGCGAATAGGTTTAATGTACTTAAATATAAAATAACTGTCTTCTTACTTCTTATAATAATTATTTTTATTTTGTTTCAGAATTGAAGATGCCATTACTACAGGCAGAAGTAGGGACATAGATGTTAATGTCGACAATGGTAAATGGTTTGAAAAAAAGGCCAAAGAACAACAACAAGCCACCACCTCAGGCAGTTCCTCAAATGCTCCTATCTTGACAAAAACTGGCTGGAAATCATTTCAATCATCTTTAATACCTCACTTTTTCAATGGACATTTACACCATTATTTCCATGAATCAATATCTTTTGTAAATGATTCCATTGGTGTCAGTACCAGTAACGATAATGATGTTCAAACATCCAAGCCACTTGATAGAGGAATGCTGTACTTTACAAGTGGACATGTTCAAGATATGCAAGACCATAGTGTTAAAGATTATTATTTTTTGAAAGCTCGTGTGATGGCTTCCTTTCAGGTGTCACAATTTTACAACGTTACTTTGACACTATCCACCTTAACAGGATTTATTATAGACACCAGCTGTGAATGTGTTGCCTCAAGCATGGGTCGGTGTAGCCACGTTGCTGGAACTCTTCTAGCCTTGTTAGACTACATTGAGAAATTTGGTTATGGACCTACAAGTATTACATCGTTACCATGCTTGTGGAACAAGGGTCGACAAAAGAAAAAAACACCCCAAAAAATTTTTGAAGCCAATTACAGTGTCAATGTCAAGAAGGTAAAAAGTTTGATTAACTTTAATCCGATGCCAAAATCAGTGCAGCTTGATTTGAAAACTGAGACAAACAAACTTGTTTCTGCATTTGGCAACAACAATATTTCAAATCGCATGTTTACCACATTATGCAAATATAAATATGATGATTATGTAGTGGGAGATGACAGAATCGAGATTCTATCTCAGCTGCGTTGTGAGTTGTTAGATTCTTTGTACTTGACAGTTAAAAGTGACAAAAACAGTGACAGATTTCCAACACAATTAACTGAAACTCAGGGTACCTGTGAATGGCTGAAAGAGAGACGAGTTCGAATTACAGCATCAGAAGCAAAAGCTTTTGCTCATGCTGTGGCACCGTCAAGAATATTTAATTTATTGAATAATAAATTGTTGCATTTTAATGACATTCACACACCATCTATAAACTATGGAAGAGATCATGAAGACAAAGCACGTATTGAGTTTGAAACTCTAAAACAAGCTACAGGTCCAGGCTATAGAGCCATCAAGACAGGTTTATGGAGCCACCAAAAATCACCTGAACTAGCTGCAAGTCCAGATGCTTTGTTTATAGATCCAAATATTCAGTCTGCATCTGATCCAACTGCCAAATTTGGCATTATTGAAATTAAGTGTCCATTTAATTTAAAAGATGTCAGCCCTGAGCATTTTGACAGTCATTTGTCAGCCACTCAAAAAAATGCTTTCTGTTTGATAAGGAATAGAGATGGATCAATTAAGTTAAAAAGAACTCATAACTATTATTTTCAAATTCAAATGCAATTGGGATTACTTTGTTTAGTTTATGCAGAGTTTGTTGTCTGGTCACCCAAAGGTATTTGTTATGAAAGGATCGAACTTGACATTCACTTTTGGAATAATCTAAAACAAAAACTAACAGATTTTCATCACCCTTGGCTCTGTCCAGAATATTTTGAAATGCGCATCCCAAGAAATCTGATGCCAGTGATGCTGCAGCAACATTAGTAATAGCTTATCTCTAGCAAATATTTCAATGTTTTTATGAAAATTTTGTATTTTCTAATGATTATAATTTGATGTGTATTTTATAGTCATATTTATGTATGGTATGAACATTTAAATATCACTTGATAAATGTGCACTTTGACGTAAATACCGCAGTGTGTGTTTATTCTGACAAGTTGGAGATTCTGTACATTAGGTACTAAATCAAAGACAGTATGTTATAAATTATACTATATTTCTTAAATCCTGCAGGCATATGCTTAGATATTACATCTCTTGGTGCAAATATTTTTGGCTGGCTTGTCTTAAATTTAATATACATAAACTGTACCCATGTAATAATATTTTTGCTAACATGTCCAGAATAAACACCAAATTCTACATGTTAAATATTTATCATATTTCATTTCACATGGATAATAACCAGTGTCATAATGACTACAAGATCATATGGATCCTTTTGTTAATTGATACATTAATTTTTTTTTAAGAAGTTAATACATATGTAATGACTACTTTAATACGTGATTACTTTTTATGATTATTTTAATAATGATGTATGCATAAGATTGTTTAATGTGCGCATAGAGTTAATAAGTGAGTTGAGCAAGGATTTTAGATGAAGACATGAGTGACTTCCCAAACATTTGTTTCTATTGTGAATTATATGTATTTCATATTTCAATCATATGTGGCTTGATACATTACATTATATTATCTTGTGAAGTATTCTTATATTGTATTTATAATAATCATGGTATGTGAAAATCTTATAATTTTCACAAGTTATCTGTGTGATTAGTTAAACTGTTCTAATATTAATAAGAACCTTGACTTCAGAAGAAAGGTTATAATTTATAATGTCTAACAGAACATTACAAGGTGTTAGTATGAAGAATGAAACAAAATTCCTCTTTATACAAGAAAATAAAAGAAATTTTAATTTTTTCCCATTATGAAACAAAAGCAGTTGTACATTTAAAACAAAGTTTTTACACACACAAAACAGGAATATTGTTGGCCTTTGTGTACATCAAAGAATAAAATAACTGATATACAGTTACATCAATAAAAAGCTCTACAGCAGATAGTTCTATGGTTCCTTAAAATTTACTAAACAACCAATAACAAATACCATTTGAGAGAACACATACTGGATGGAGAGTGGAACTCTATACTGAAGTATTTTATATCTCTTCATTGCCTCAATAGCTCTTTCTATGTGAATCCTAAGCTTAGCAATTTGCTTTGTTTTCAATTCTTCTTGAGGAGTAAGCCTTTTTTTGTTTTTCAAAAATGGTGGAATAACTAAAGTTACTTTCATAGGCATAAGAATGTCTTCTATAGTAAAACCTCGGTCAGCCAATAATGACATCCCCAGGTTCTAAAAAGTCTAAAAAAACCTGATTGTAGTACAATGTCCCTGTCTGATATAGAGCCTTCGAAAGCATCTGAAACGTACATTATTGATCCATTGGGCGCACAAGCAACAAGGACTTTAAAAGTACTGTGACTTTTATACGAAGAGTAAGTCTTTCCTTGCTGTGAAAAATTTGATGCTCTTTGACAAAATACTTCAGTGCAATCTATAATGCATCTCAAATTTTTATATTTCTTAAATCCTGCAGGCATATGCTTAGATATTACATCCCTTGATGCAAATATTGTTGGCTGGATTGTCTTAAATTTAATGAGCATAAACTGTACCCATGTAATAATAATTTTACTAACAAGTCCAGAACAAATATCAAATTCATACGCTAAACAAGCATGACCTCTGCCTGTTTTCAACCTTACAAGAGTTAATAACAGCTCATTTGTTGGCGTTAATTTTCTACCTTTTCTTTTTACATAACTTTTTTCATCTTCTTTTTCACTGCCTTCACCCCAGTAAGTCAAGTGATACATTTCGTTACCTAAAAATAATACTAAAGTATTGAATTCACTTAGGCATAGACCTGTATATATGTTAAAGTGTTGATCGGACTTAGACAGTGCTTCAAATGATAACAAAGTTTGCATGGATTTGTATTTGCATGGAAGTGGTGAAGACCCTTTAGTATATTGTACTGATTTTTTATCTAGCATGTTAAGTTTTGACTGAGCACACTGAAGTTCACTCTCCAGACCCATAACTTTATTCGTTAAAGTCTCCTTCTCAATCTTTTGTTGTAGTTCTGTGTCTTTGTATACTTTTTGTGTACCCCTCTCACACAAACCTGTAATTAATAGATTTAATATATTAATTTGTAAATCATTACATACTAATTGTCTTTGTATAAAAAAGTGATGAAAATAAAGATATATTGAAATGTTAAAATGTTGACGATTATTTATATGTTATTACATAATTCAATTGTCTATGTACTGGTACCGGTATTCTATGAAATTAAAATATGTCCAAAATTACTTGACAATATAATGCTATCTGATCAAATTTCTAGGTTAATTCTACCCATTAGTTTCCTTAAGATGCTTATAAGTTATAAATTGAGTACCCTCAGAATTCAGCATAGCACCCAGTATAAGACAGGTAGTGTGGAACATGGTTGCAATATGCAATCGTGACATCAAGAGGTGCCAGTGAGTGTTTTGTGATGGAATAACATGTAAAAAAAATATAATCTGTTAAACTGTATAGTTTCACCTTCAGTATTTACAGTAGAGTTGTCCTCATCTGAGCACTGGCTTGTGGTTGTCACTGGCTCATCTAAGCACTGGGCTGTGGTTGTTGCTGGCTTGTGGTAGTCGCTGGCTTGTGGTTGTACTGTTTGTCTCATCAGGGGATTCTTTCTTGTTCTTGAAAATCTTTTCACCTGCAGATGCAACAAAATACTATTAAATGACTTGTACTTATAAAACCTCACATGAATTTATTACAATTACAGCCAGTAAGTAATCAAACTTACACCAGATCACCACATTATTACTGTATAAATGATCAAGTATAATAAATAATAATACTATGAATGGGGCAGGGATAGCATACTATCAAATTAAGTTTAAGCAGTTGTCACTTGAATCTGAATAGTAAATCATCTCTAAGACTATATCGTCCCTAAATAAAGTAACAATTTATTTATTTTTGTAACTGTCTATTTTAAGAAAATGAAATTAACTCTTTATTAAAGTTAAAGCTGCCTACCTGTGTCTCAATGAAATGAGCAGGTATAGGATCTGGAAACTTTTCCGTAGGACCTTTTCCACCAACAAAATGTTTACTGCATACATACATGTGTCTAGATAGACTGTGGACAAAAAAAACCTACTCTGCTACAGGCGTGAACCCATCTTTTACATTTTTCTAAATCTTTGTGTGCTTTAGGAAATGAATAAAACCTAACACCTTGCATGTGCGGACGGTCCTTGTATCTAGAGTCACTGTTACATGTGCCGTACGCGCAACGAAGTCCCATTTCATCAAATGTATATCCTTGAATATTGCAATAGCAGTAAAAAAAAAATGGTGTAAATATTTCATAAAACAATGTTTTGATTCAGGTTAACAGTCACTTCGCTAACATGGCAGTACTGAACAGTGTTGACATTTTGTCCACATAATTACCCGGATGATTACAGCAGTTCTATTTATAGATTTCCGCCATTAAATGACAAGCCCTGTTGTTAGCGAATAGTTGCAAGATGGACCAGGAGACGACAGTTGACTAGTTGAACATAGTTGAGACGAAACAGTGAACAGTCATAGAGTTAGAGATTCATATAGACAGCTGACAATCAGTGAACAGTCATAGAGTTAGAGATTCATATAGATAGCTGACAGTCAGTGAACAGTCATAGAGTTAGAGATTCATATAGATAGCTGAAAATCAGTGAACAGTCATAGAGTTAGAGATTCATATAGACACCTGATAATCAGTGAACTGTCATAGAGTTAGAGATTCATATAGATAGCTGACAGTTAGTGAACAGTCATAGAGTTAGAGATTCATAACGACAGCTGACAATTAGTGAAGAGCCATAGAGTTAGAGATTCATATAGATAGCTTACAATCAATGAACAGTCATAGAGCTGGAGATTCATACAGATAGCTGACAATCAGTGAACAGTCATTGAGTTAGAGATTAATATAGATAGCTGACAAGCTTTGAACTGTCATAGAGTTAGAGATTCATATAGATAGCTGACAGTCAGTTAACAGTCATAGAGCTAGAGATTCATATAGATAGCTGACAATCAATGAACTGTCATAGAGTTAGAGATTCATATAGATAGCAGAAAGTCAGTGAACAGTCATAGAGTTATAGATTCATATAGACAACTTACAATCAGTGAACAGTCATAGAGTTAGAGATTCATATAGATAGCTGACAATCAGTGAACAGTCATAGAGTTAGAGATTCATATAGAAAGCTGACAGTCAGTGAACAGTCATAGAGTAAGAGATTCATATAGACAACTGACAATCAGTGAACAGTCATAGAGTTAGAGATTCGTATATATAGCTGACAGTCATTGAACAGTCATAGAGTTAGAAATTCATATAGACAACTGACAATCAGTGAACAGTCATAGAGTTAGAGATTCATATAGATAGCTGACAATCAGTGAACAATCATAGAGTTAGAGATTCATATAGATAGCTGACAATCAGTGAACAATCATAGAGTTAGAGATTCATATAGATAGTTGACAATCAGTGAACAGTCATAGAGGTAGAGATTCATGTAGATAGCTGACAATCAGTGAACAGTCATAAAGTTAGAGATTCATATAGATAGCTGACAATCAGTGAACAGTCATAGAGTTAGAGATATATATAGATAGCTGACAGTTAGTGAACAGCCATAGAGTTAGAGATTCATATAGATAGCTGACAATCAGTGAACAGTCATAGAGTTAGAAATTCATATAGAAAGCTGACAGTCAGTGAACAGTCATAGAGTTAGAGATTCATATAGATAGCTGACAATCAGTGAACAGTCATAGAGTTAGAGATTCATATAGATAGCTGACAGTCATTGAACAGTTATAGAGTTAGTGATTCATATAGGTAGCTGAAAGTCAGTGAACAGTCATAGAGTTAGAGATTCATATAGATAGCTGACAATCAATGAACAATCATAGAGTTAAAGATTCATATAGATAGCTGACAGTCAGTGAACAGTCATAGAGTTAGAGATTCATATAGACAACTGATAATCAGTGAACAGTCATAGAGTTAGAGATTCATATAGATAGCTGACAGTCAGTGAACAGTCATAGAGTTAGAGATTCATAACGACAGCTGACAATTAGTGAATAGCCATAGAGTTAGAGATTCATATAGATAGCTGACAATCAGTGAAGAGTCATAGAGTTAGAGATTCATATAGATAGCTGACAATCAGTGAAGAGTCATAGAGTTAGAAATTCATATAGACAACTGACAATCAGTGAACAGTCATAGAGTTAGAGATTCATATAGATAGCTGAAAGTAAGTGAACAGTCATAGAGTTAGAGATTCATATAGATAGCTGACAATCAGTGAACAGTCATAGAGTTAGAGATTCATATAGATAGCTGACAATCAGTGATCAGTCATAGAGTTAGAGATTCATGTAGATAGCTGACAATCAGTGAACAGTCATAGAGTTAAAGATTCATATAGATAGCTGACAGTCAGTGAACAGTCATAGAGTTAGAGATTCATATAGACAACTGATAATCAGTGAACAGTCGTAGAGTTAGAGATTCATATAGATAGCTGACAGTCAGTGAACAGTCATAGAGTTAGAGATTCATAACGACAGCTGACAATTAGTGAATAGCCATAGAGTTAGAGATTCATATAGATAGCTGACAATCAGTGAAGAGTCATAGAGTTAGAGATTCATATAGATAGCTGACAGTCATTGAACAGTCATAGAGTTAGAAATTCATATAGACAACTGACAATCAGTGAACAGTCATAGAGTTAGAGATTCATATAGATAGCTGAAAGTCAGTGAACAGTCATAGAGTTAGAGATTCATATAGATAGCTGACAATCAGTGAACAGTCATAGAGTTAGAGATTCATATAGATAGCTGACAATCAGTGAACAGTCATAGAGTTAGAGATTCATATAGTTAGCTGACAATCAGTGAACAGTCATAGAGTTAGAGATTCATGTAGATAGCTGACAATCAGTGAACAGTCATAGAGTTAGAGATTCATATAGATAGCTGACAATCAGTGAACAGTCATAGAGTTAGAGATTAATATAGACAGCTGATAATCAGTGAACAGTCATTGAGTTACAGATTAATATAGATAGCTGACAAGCTTTGAACTGTCATAGAGTTAGAGATTCATATAGATAGCTGACAGTCAGTTAACAGTCATAGAGCTAGAGATTCATATAGATAGCTGACAATCAATGAACTGTCATAGAGTTAGAGATTCATATAGATAGCTGACAATCAGTGAACAGTCATAGAGTTAGAGATTCATATAGATAGCTGACAATCAGTGAACAGTCATAGAGTTGGAGATTCATATAGACAGCTGACAGTTAGTGAACAGTCATAGAGTTAGAGATTCATAACGACAGCTGACAATTAGTGAAGAGCCATAGAGTTAGAGATTCATATAGATAGCTTACAATCAGTGAACAGTCATAGAGCTGGAGATTTATACAGATAGCTGACAATCAGTGAACAGTCATTGAGTTACAGATTAATATAGATAGCTGACAAGCTTTGAACTGTCATAGAGTTAGAGATTCATATAGATAGCTGACAGTCAGTTAACAGTCATAGAGCTAGAGATTCATATAGATAGCTGACAATCAATGAACTGTCATAGAGTTAGAGATTCATATAGATAGCTGAAAGTCAGTGAACAGTCATAGAGTTATAGATTCATATAGACAACTTACAATCAGTGAACAGTCATAGAGTTAGAGATTCATATAGATAGCTGACAATCAGTGAACAGTCATAGAGTTAGAGATTCATATAGAAAGCTGACAGTCAGTGAACAGTCATAGAGTAAGAGATTCATATAGACAACTGACAATCAGTGAACATTCATAGAGTTAGAGATTCGTATATATAGCTGACATTCATTGAACAGTCATAGAGTTAGAAATTCATATAGACAACTGACAATCAGTGAACAGTCATAGAGTTAGAGATTCATATAGATAGCTGACAATCAGTGAACAGTCATAGAGTTAGAGATTCATATAGATAGCTGACAATCAGTGAACAGTCATAGAGTTAGAGATTCATATAGATAGCTGACAATCAGTGAACAATCATAGAGTTAGAGATCCATATAGATAGCTGACAATCAGTGAACAGTCATAGAGTTAGAGATTCATGTAGATAGCTGACAATCAGTGAACAGTCATAAAGTTAGAGATTCATATAGATAGCTGACAATCATTGAACAGTCATAGAGTTAGAGATTCATATAGATAGCTGACAGTTAGTGAACAGCCATAGAGTTAGAGATTCATATAGATAGCTAACAATAAGTGAACAGTCATAGAGTTAGAGATTCATATAGACAGCTGACAGTTATTTAACAGTCATAGAGTTAGAGATTCATAACGACAGCTGACAGTTAGTGAACAGCCATAGAGTTAGAGATTCATATAGATAGCTAACATTCAGTGAACAGTCATAGAGTTGGAGATTCATACATATAGCTGACAATCAGTGAACAGTCATTAAGTTAGAGATTCATATAGATAGCTTACAATCAGTGAACATTCATAGAGTTAGAGATTCATATAGATAGCTGACAATCAGTGAACAGTCATATAGTTAGAGATTCATATAGATAGCTGACAATCAGTGAACAGTCATAGAGTTAGAGATTCATATAGATAGCTGACAATCAGCGAACAGTCATAGAGTTAGAGATTCATATAGATAGCTGACAAGCAGTGAACAGTCATAGAGTTAGAGATTCATATAGATAGCTGACAATCAGTGAACAGTCATAGAGTTAGAGATTCATAAAGATAGCTGACAATCAGTGAACAGTCATAGAGTTAGAGATTCATATAGATAGTTGACAATCAGTGAACAGTCATAGAGTTAGAGATTCATAAAGATAGCTGACAGTCAGTGAACAGTCATAGAGTTAGAGATTCATATAGACAACTGACAATCAGTGAACAGTCATAGAGTTAGAGATTCATATAGATAGCTGACAATCAGTTAATAGTCATAGAGTTAGACATTCATATAGATAGCTGACAATCAGTGAACAGTCATGGAGTTAAAGATTCATATAAATAGCTGACAATCAGTGAACAGTCATAGAATTAGAGATTCATAAAGATAGCTGACAATCATTGAACAGCCATAGAGTTAGAGATTCATATAGATAGCTGACAAGCTGTGAACAGTCATAGAGTTAGAGATTCATATAGATATCTGACATTCAGTTAACAATCATAAAGCTAGAGATTCATATAGACAACTGACAATCAGTGAACATTAATAGAGTTAGAGATTCATATAGATAGCTGAAAGTCAGTGAACAGTCATAGAGTTAGAGATTCATATAGACAGCTGACAATTAGTTAACAGTCATAGAGTTAGAGATTTATAACGACAGCTGACAGTTAGTGAACAGCCATAGAATTAGAGATTCATATAGATAGCTGACATTCAGTGAACAGTCATAGAGTTGGAGATTCATACATATAGCTGACAATCAGTGAACAGTCATAGAGTTAGAGATTCATATAGATAGCTTACAATCAGTGAACATTCATAGAGTTAGAGATTCATTTAGATAGCTGACAATCAGTGAACAGTCATTGAGTTAGAGATTCATATAGATAGCTGACAATCAGTGAACAGTCATAGAGTTAGAGATTCATATAGATAGCTGACAATCAGTGAACAGTCATAGAGTTAGAGATTCATATAGATAGCTGACAATCAGTGAACAGTCATAGAGTTAGAGATTCATATAGATAGCTGACAATCAGTGAACAGTCATAGAGTTAGAGATTCATAAAGATAGCTGACAATCAGTGAACAGTCATAGAGTTAGAGATTCATATAGATAGCTGACAATCAGTGAACAGTCATAGAGTTAGAGATTCATATAGACAGCTGACAGTTATTTAACAGTCATAGAGTTAGAGATTCATAACGACAGCTGACAGTTAGTGAACAGCCATAGAGTTAGAGATTCATATAGATAGCTAACATTCAGTGAACAGTCATAGAGTTGGAGATTCATACATATAGCTGACAATCAGTGAACAGTCATTAAGTTAGAGATTCATATAGATAGCTTACAATCAGTGAACATTCATAGAGTTAGAGATTCATATAGATAGCTGACAATCAGTGAACAGTCATATAGTTAGAGATTCATATAGATAGCTGACAATCAGTGAACAGTCATAGAGTTAGAGATTCATATAGATAGCTGACAATCAGCGAACAGTCATAGAGTTAGAGATTCATATAGATAGCTGACAATCAGTGAACAGTCATAGAGTTAGAGATTCATATAGATAGCTGACAATCAGTGAACAGTCATAGAGTTAGAGATTCATAAAGATAGCTGACAATCAGTGAACAGTCATAGAGTTAGAGATTCATATAGATAGTTGACAATCAGTGAACAGTCATAGAGTTAGAGATTCATAAAGATAGCTGACAGTCAGTGAACAGTCATAGAGTTAGAGATTCATATAGACAACTGACAATCAGTGAACAGTCATAGAGTTAGAGATTCATATAGATAGCTGACAATCAGTTAATAGTCATAGAGTTAGACATTCATATAGATAGCTGACAATCAGTGAACAGTCATAGAGTTAGAGATTCATATAGATAGCTGACAATCAGTGAACAGTCATAGAGTTAAAGATTCATATAGATAGCTGACAATCAGTGAACAGTCATAGAGTTAGAGATTCATATATATAGCTGACAATCAGTGAACAGTCATGGAGTTAAAGATTCATATAAATAGCTGACAATCAGTGAACAGTCATAGAATTAGAGATTCATAAAGATAGCTGACAATCATTGAACAGCCATAGAGTTAGAGATTCATATAGATAGCTGACAAGCTGTGAACAGTCATAGAGTTAGAGATTCATATAGATATCTGACATTCAGTTAACAATCATAAAGCTAGAGATTCATATAGACAACTGACAATCAGTGAACATTAATAGAGTTAGAGATTCATATAGATAGCTGAAAGTCAGTGAACAGTCATAGAGTTAGAGATTCATATAGACAGCTGACAATTAGTTAACAGTCATAGAGTTAGAGATTTATAACGACAGCTGACAGTTAGTGAACAGCCATAGAATTAGAGATTCATATAGATAGCTGACATTCAGTGAACAGTCATAGAGTTGGAGATTCATACATATAGCTGACAATCAGTGAACAGTCATAGAGTTAGAGATTCATATAGATAGCTTACAATCAGTGAACATTCATAGAGTTAGAGATTCATTTAGATAGCTGACAATCAGTGAACAGTCATTGAGTTAGAGATTCATATAGATAGCTGACAATCAGTGAACAGTCATAGAGTTAGAGATTCATATAGATAGCTGACAATCAGTGAACAGTCATAGAGTTAGAGATTCATATAGATAGCTGACAATCAGTGAACAGTCATAGAGTTAGAGATTCATATAGATAGCTGACAATCAGTGAACAGTCATAGAGTTAGAGATTCATAAAGATAGCTGACAATCAGTGAACAGTCATAGAGTTAGAGATTCATATAGATAGCTGACAATCAGTGAACAGTCATAGAGTTAGAGATTCATATAGATAGCTGACAGTCAGTGAACAGTCATAGAGTTAGAAATTCATATAGATAGCTGACAATCAGTGAACAGTCATAGAGTTAGAGATTCATATAGATAGCTGACAATCAGTGAACTGTCATAGAGTTAGAGATTCATATAGATAGCTTACAGTCAGTTAACAATCATAAAGCTAGAGATTCATATAGGTAGCTGACAATCAGTGAACAGTCATAGAGTTAGAGATTCATATAGATAGCTGACAATCAGTGAACAGTCATATAGTTAGAGATTCATATAGATAGCTGACAATCAGTGAACAGTCATAGAGTTAGAAATTCATATAGACAAATTACAATCAGTGAACAGTCATAGAGTTAGAGATTCAAATAGATAGCTGAAAATCATTGAACAATCATTGAATTAGAGATTCATATAGATAGCTGACAATCCGTGAACAGTCATAAAGTTAGAGATTCATATAGATAGCTGACAATCAGTGAACAGTCAAAGTTTTAGAGATTCATAAAGATAGCTGACAATCAGTTAATAGTTATAGAGTTAGACATTCATATAGATAGCTGACAATCAGTGAACAGTCATAGAGTTAGAGATTCATATAGACAACTCACAATCAGTGAACAGTCATAGAGCTGTAGATTCATACAGATAGCTGACAATCAGTGAACAATTATTGAGTTAGAGATTCATATAGATAGCTGACAATCCGTGAACAGTCATAGAGTTAGAGATTCATATAGATAGCTGACAATCAGTGAACAGTCATAGAGTTAGAGATTCATATAGATAGCTGACAATCAGTGAACAATCATAGAATTAGAGATTCATATATATAGCTGACAATCAGCGAACAGTCATAGAGTTAGAGATTCACATAGATAGCTGAAAGTCAGTGAACAGTCATAGAGTTAGAGATTCATATAGATAGCTGACAATCAGTGAACAGTCATAGAGTTAGAGATTCATATAGATAGCTGACAATCAGTGAACAGTCATAAAGTTAGAGATTCATATAGAAAGCTGACAATCAGTGAACAGTCATAGAGTTAGAGATTCATATAGATAGCTGACAATCAGTGAAAGGTTATAGAGTTAGAGATTCATATAGATAGCTGACAATCAGTGAACAGTCATAGAGTTAGAGATTCATATAGATAGCTGACAATCAGTGAACAGTCATAGAGTTAGAGATTCATATAGACAACTGACAATCAGTGAACAGTCTTAGAGTTAGAGATTCATATAGATAGCTGACAATCAGTGAATAGTCATAGAGTTAGAGATTCATATAGGTAGCTGACAATCAGTGAACAGTCATAGAGTTAGAGATTCATATAGATAGCTGACAATCAGTGAACAGTCATAGAGTCAGAGATTCATATAGATAGCTGACAATCAGTGAACAGTCATAGAGTTAGAGATTCATATAGATAGCTGACAATCAGTGAACAGTCATATAGTTAGAGATTCATATAGATAGCTGACAATCAGTGAACAGTCATAGAGTTAGAGATTCATATAGATAGCTGACAATCAGTGAACAGTCATAAAGTTAGAGATTCATATAGAAAGCTGACAATCAGTGAACAGTCATAGAGTTAGAGATTCATATAGATAGCTGACAATCAGTGAAAAGTTATAGAGTTAGAGATTCATATAGATAGCTGACAATCAGTGAACAGTCATAGAGTTAGAGATTCATATAGATAGCTGACAATCAGTGAACAGTCATAGAGTCAGAGATTCATATAGATAGCTGACAATCAGTGAACAGTCATAGAGTTAGAGATTCATATAGATAGCTGACAATCAGTGAACAGTCATATAGTTAGAGATTCATATAGATAGCTGACAATCAGTGAACAGTCATAGAGTTAGAGATTCAAATAGATAGCTGACAATCATTGAACAGCCATAGAGTTAGAGATTCATATAGATAGCTGACAAGCTGTGAACTGTCATAGAGTTAGAGATTCATATAGATAGCTGACAGTCAGTTAACAATCATAAAGCTAGAGATTCATATAGGTAGCTGAAAATCAGTGAACAGTCATAGAGTTAGAAATTCATATAGACAACTGACAATCAGTGAACAGTCATAGAGTTATAGATTCATATAGATAGCTGAAAGTCAGTGAACAGTCATAGAGTTAGAGATTCATATAGATAGCTGACAATCAGTGATCAGTCATAGAGTTAGAGATTCCTATAGATAGCTGACAATCAGTTAACAGTGATAGAGTTAGAGATTCATATAGATAGCTGACAATCAGTGAACAATCATAGAGTTAAAGATTCATATAGATAGCTGACTGTCAGTGAACAGTCATAGAGTTAGAGATTCATATAGACAACTGATAATCAGTGAACAGTCATAGAGTTAGAGATGCATATAGATAGCTGACAATCAGTGAACAGTCATAGAGTTAGAGATTCATATAGATAGCTGACAATCAGTGAACAGTCATAGAGTCAGAGATTCATATAGATAGCTGACAATCAGTGAACAGTCATAGAGTTAGAGATTCATATAGATAGCTGACAATCAGTGAACAGTCATAGAGTCAGAGATTCATATAGATAGCTGACAATCAGTGAACAGTCATAGAGTTAGAGATTCATATAGATAGCTGACAATCAGTGAATAGTCATAGAGTTAGAGATTCATATAGATAGCTGACAATCAGTGAACAGTCATAGAGTTAGAGATTCATATAGATAGCTGACAATCAGTGAACAGTCATAGAGTCAGAGATTCATATAGATAGCTGACAATCAGTGAACAGTCATAGAGTTAGAGATTCATATAGATAGCTGACAATCAGTGAACAGTCATATAGTTAGAGATTCATATAGATAGCTGAAAATCAGTGAACAGTCATAGAGTTAGAAATTCATATAGACAACTGACAATCAGTGAACAGTCATAGAGTTATAGATTCATATAGATAGCTGAAAGTCAGTGAACAGTCATAGAGTTAGAGATTCATATAGATAGCTGACAATCAGTGAACAGTCATAGACTTAGAGATTCATATAGATAGCTGACAATCAGTGAACTGTCATAGAGTTAGAGATTCTTATAGATAGCTGACAATCAGTGATCAGTCATAGAGTTAGAGATTCCTATAGATAGCTGACAATCAGTTAACAGTGATAGAGTTAGAGATTCATATAGATAGCTGACAATCAGTGAACAATCATAGAGTTAAAGATTCATATAGATAGCTGACTGTCAGTGAACAGTCATAGAGTTAGAGATTCATATAGACAACTGATAATCAGTGAACAGTCATAGAGTTAGAGATGCATATAGATAGCTGACAGTTAGTCAACAGTCATAGAGTTAGAGATTCATAACGACAGCTGACAATTAGTGAATAGCCATAGAGTTAGAGATTCATATAGATAGCTGACAATCAGTGAACAGTCATAGAGTTAGAGATTCATATAGATAGCGACAATCAGTGAACAGTCATAGAGTTAAAGGTTCATATAGATAGCTGAAAGTCAGTGAACAGTCATAGAGTTATAGATTCATATAGACAACTCACAATCAGTGAACAGTCATAGAGCTGTAGATTCATACAGATAGCTGACAATCAGTGAACAATCATTGAGTTAGAGATTCATATAGATAGCTGACAATCCGTGAACAGTCATAGAGTTAGAGATTAATATAGATAGCTGACAATCAGTGAACAGTCATAGATTTAGAGATTCATATAGATAGCTGACAATCAGTGAACAGTCATAGAATTAGGGATTCTTATATATAGCTGACAATCAGCGAACAGTCATAGAGTTAGAGATTCACATAGATAGCTGAAAGTCAGTGAACAGTCATAGAGTTAGAGATTCATATAGATAGCTGACAATCAGTGAACAGTCATAGAGTTAGAGATTCATATAGATAGCTGACAATCAGTGAACAGTCATAAAGTTAGAGATTCATATAGAAAGCTGACAATCAGTGAACAGTCATTAAGTTAGAGATTCATATAGATAGCTTACAATCAGTGAACATTCATAGAGTTAGAGATTCATATAGATAGCTGACAATCAGTGAACAGTCATATAGTTAGAGATTCATATAGATAGCTGACAATCAGTGAACAGTCATAGAGTTAGAGATTCATATAGATAGCTGACAATCAGCGAACAGTCATAGAGTTAGAGATTCATATAGATAGCTGACAATCAGTGAACAGTCATAGAGTTAGAGATTCATATAGATAGCTGACAATCAGTGAACAGTCATAGAGTTAGAGATTCATAAAGATAGCTGACAATCAGTGAACAGTCATAGAGTTAGAGATTCATAAAGATAGTTGACAATCAGTGAACAGTCATAGAGTTAGAGATTCATATAGATAGCTGACAGTCAGTTAACAGTCATAGAGTTAGAGATTCATATAGACAACTGACAATCAGTGAACAGTCATAGAGTTAGAGATTCATATAGATAGATGACAATCAGTTTATAGTCATAGAGTTAGACATTCATATAGATAGCTTACAATCAGTGAACAGTCATAGAGTTAGAGATTCATATAGATAGCTGACAATCAGTGAACAATCATAGAATTAGAGATTCATATATATAGCTGACAATCAGCGAACAGTCATAGAGTTAGAGATTCACATAGATAGCTGAAAGTCAGTGAACAGTCATAGAGTTAGAGATTCATATAGATAGCTGACAATCAGTGAACAGTCATAGAGTTAGAGATTCATATAGATAGCTGACAATCAGTGAACAGTCATAAAGTTAGAGATTCATATAGAAAGCTGACAATCAGTGAACAGTCATAGAGTTAGAGATTCATATAGATAGCTGACAATCAGTGAAAGGTTATAGAGTTAGAGATTCATATAGATAGCTGACAATCAGTGAACAGTCATAGAGTTAGAGATTCATATAGATAGCTGACAATCAGTGAACAGTCATAGAGTTAGAGATTCATATAGACAACTGACAATCAGTGAACAGTCTTAGAGTTAGAGATTCATATAGATAGCTGACAATCAGTGAATAGTCATAGAGTTAGAGATTCATATAGGTAGCTGACAATCAGTGAACAGTCATAGAGTTAGAGATTCATATAGATAGCTGACAATCAGTGAACAGTCATAGAGTCAGAGATTCATATAGATAGCTGACAATCAGTGAACAGTCATAGAGTTAGAGATTCATATAGATAGCTGACAATCAGTGAACAGTCATATAGTTAGAGATTCATATAGATAGCTGACAATCAGTGAACAGTCATAGAGTTAGAGATTCATATAGATAGCTGACAATCAGTGAACAGTCATAAAGTTAGAGATTCATATAGAAAGCTGACAATCAGTGAACAGTCATAGAGTTAGAGATTCATATAGATAGCTGACAATCAGTGAAAAGTTATAGAGTTAGAGATTCATATAGATAGCTGACAATCAGTGAACAGTCATAGAGTTAGAGATTCATATAGATAGCTGACAATCAGTGAACAGTCATAGAGTCAGAGATTCATATAGATAGCTGACAATCAGTGAACAGTCATAGAGTTAGAGATTCATATAGATAGCTGACAATCAGTGAACAGTCATATAGTTAGAGATTCATATAGATAGCTGACAATCAGTGAACAGTCATAGAGTTAGAGATTCAAATAGATAGCTGACAATCATTGAACAGCCATAGAGTTAGAGATTCATATAGATAGCTGACAAGCTGTGAACTGTCATAGAGTTAGAGATTCATATAGATAGCTGACAGTCAGTTAACAATCATAAAGCTAGAGATTCATATAGGTAGCTGAAAATCAGTGAACAGTCATAGAGTTAGAAATTCATATAGACAACTGACAATCAGTGAACAGTCATAGAGTTATAGATTCATATAGATAGCTGAAAGTCAGTGAACAGTCATAGAGTTAGAGATTCATATAGATAGCTGACAATCAGTGATCAGTCATAGAGTTAGAGATTCCTATAGATAGCTGACAATCAGTTAACAGTGATAGAGTTAGAGATTCATATAGATAGCTGACAATCAGTGAACAATCATAGAGTTAAAGATTCATATAGATAGCTGACTGTCAGTGAACAGTCATAGAGTTAGAGATTCATATAGACAACTGATAATCAGTGAACAGTCATAGAGTTAGAGATGCATATAGATAGCTGACAATCAGTGAACAGTCATAGAGTTAGAGATTCATATAGATAGCTGACAATCAGTGAACAGTCATAGAGTCAGAGATTCATATAGATAGCTGACAATCAGTGAACAGTCATAGAGTTAGAGATTCATATAGATAGCTGACAATCAGTGAACAGTCATAGAGTCAGAGATTCATATAGATAGCTGACAATCAGTGAACAGTCATAGAGTTAGAGATTCATATAGATAGCTGACAATCAGTGAATAGTCATAGAGTTAGAGATTCATATAGATAGCTGACAATCAGTGAACAGTCATAGAGTTAGAGATTCATATAGATAGCTGACAATCAGTGAACAGTCATAGAGTCAGAGATTCATATAGATAGCTGACAATCAGTGAACAGTCATAGAGTTAGAGATTCATATAGATAGCTGACAATCAGTGAACAGTCATATAGTTAGAGATTCATATAGATAGCTGAAAATCAGTGAACAGTCATAGAGTTAGAAATTCATATAGACAACTGACAATCAGTGAACAGTCATAGAGTTATAGATTCATATAGATAGCTGAAAGTCAGTGAACAGTCATAGAGTTAGAGATTCATATAGATAGCTGACAATCAGTGAACAGTCATAGACTTAGAGATTCATATAGATAGCTGACAATCAGTGAACTGTCATAGAGTTAGAGATTCTTATAGATAGCTGACAATCAGTGATCAGTCATAGAGTTAGAGATTCCTATAGATAGCTGACAATCAGTTAACAGTGATAGAGTTAGAGATTCATATAGATAGCTGACAATCAGTGAACAATCATAGAGTTAAAGATTCATATAGATAGCTGACTGTCAGTGAACAGTCATAGAGTTAGAGATTCATATAGACAACTGATAATCAGTGAACAGTCATAGAGTTAGAGATGCATATAGATAGCTGACAGTTAGTCAACAGTCATAGAGTTAGAGATTCATAACGACAGCTGACAATTAGTGAATAGCCATAGAGTTAGAGATTCATATAGATAGCTGACAATCAGTGAACAGTCATAGAGTTAGAGATTCATATAGATAGCGACAATCAGTGAACAGTCATAGAGTTAAAGGTTCATATAGATAGCTGAAAGTCAGTGAACAGTCATAGAGTTATAGATTCATATAGACAACTCACAATCAGTGAACAGTCATAGAGCTGTAGATTCATACAGATAGCTGACAATCAGTGAACAATCATTGAGTTAGAGATTCATATAGATAGCTGACAATCCGTGAACAGTCATAGAGTTAGAGATTAATATAGATAGCTGACAATCAGTGAACAGTCATAGATTTAGAGATTCATATAGATAGCTGACAATCAGTGAACAGTCATAGAATTAGGGATTCTTATATATAGCTGACAATCAGCGAACAGTCATAGAGTTAGAGATTCACATAGATAGCTGAAAGTCATTGAACAGTCATAGAGTTAGAGATTCATATAGATAGCTGACAATCAGTGAACAGTCATAGAGTTAGAGATTCATATAGATAGCTGACAATCAGTGAACAGTCATAAAGTTAGAGATTCATATAGAAAGCTGACAATCAGTGAACAGTCATTAAGTTAGAGATTCATATAGATAGCTTACAATCAGTGAACATTCATAGAGTTAGAGATTCATATAGATAGCTGACAATCAGTGAACAGTCATATAGTTAGAGATTCATATAGATAGCTGACAATCAGTGAACAGTCATAGAGTTAGAGATTCATATAGATAGCTGACAATCAGCGAACAGTCATAGAGTTAGAGATTCATATAGATAGCTGACAATCAGTGAACAGTCATAGAGTTAGAGATTCATATAGATAGCTGACAATCAGTGAACAGTCATAGAGTTAGAGATTCATAAAGATAGCTGACAATCAGTGAACAGTCATAGAGTTAGAGATTCATAAAGATAGTTGACAATCAGTGAACAGTCATAGAGTTAGAGATTCATATAGATAGCTGACAGTCAGTTAACAGTCATAGAGTTAGAGATTCATATAGACAACTGACAATCAGTGAACAGTCATAGAGTTAGAGATTCATATAGATAGATGACAATCAGTTTATAGTCATAGAGTTAGACATTCATATAGATAGCTTACAATCAGTGAACAGTCATAGAGTTAGAGATTCATATAGATAGCTGACAATCAGTGAACAGTCATAGAGTTAAAGATTCATATAGATAGCTGACAATCAGTGAACAGTCATAGAGTTAGAGATTCATATAGATAGCTGACAATCAGTGAACAGTCATGGAGTTAAAGATTCATATAAATAGCTGACAATCAGTGAACAGTCATAGAATTAGAGATTCATAAAGATAGCTGACAATCATTGAACAGCCATAGAGTTAGAGATTCATATAGATAGCTGACAAGCTGTGAACTGTCATAGAGTTAGAGATTCATATAGATATCTGACATTCAGTTAACAATCATAAAGCTAGAGATTCATATAGACAACTGACAATCAGTGAACATTAATAGAGTTAGAGATTCATATAGATAGCTGAAAGTCAGTGAACAGTCATAGAGTTAGAGATTCATATAGACAGCTGACAGTTAGTTAACAGTCATAGAGTTAGAGATTTATAACGACAGCTGACAGTTAGTGAACAGCCATAGAGTTAGAGATTCATATAGATAGCTGACATTCAGTGAACAGTCATAGAGTTGGAGTTTATACATATAGCTGACAATCAGTGAACAGTCATAGAGTTAGAGATTCATATAGATAGCTTACAATCAGTGAACATTCATAGAGTTAGAGATTCATTTAGATAGCTGACAATCAGTGAACAGTCATAGAGTTAGAGATTCATATAGATAGCTGACAATCAGTGAACAGTCATGGAGTTAGAGATTCATATAGATAGCTGACAATCAGCGAACAGTCATAGAGTTAGAGATTCATATAGATAGGTGACAATCAGTGAACAGTCATAGAGTTAGAGATTCATATAGATAGCTGACAATCAGTGAACAGTCATAGGGTTAGAGATTCATAAAGATAGCTGACAATCAACGAACAGTCATAGAGTTAGAGATTCATATAGATAGCTGACAATCAGTGAAGAGTCATAGAGTTAGAGATTCATATAGATAGCTGACAGTCAGTGAACAGTCATAGAGTTAGAAATTCATATAGATAGCTGACAATCAGTGAACAGTCATAGAGTTAGAGATTCATATAGATAGCTGACAGTCATTTAACAGTCATAAAGTTAGAGATTCATATAGGTAGCTGACAATCAGTGAACAGTCATAGAGTTAGAGATTCATATAGATAGCTGACAATCAGTGAACAGTCATATAGTTAGAGATTCATATAGATAGCTGACAATCAGTGAACAGTCATAGAGTTAGAAATTCATATAGACAAATTACAATCAGTGAACAGTCATAGAGTTAGAGATTCAAATAGATAGCTGAAAATCATTGAACAATCATTGAATTAGAGATTCATATAGATAGCTGACAATCCGTGAACAGTCATAAAGTTAGAGATTCATAACGACAGCTGACAATTAGTGAATAGCCATAGAGTTAGAGATTCATATAGATAGCTGACAATCAGTGAACAGTCATAGAGTTAGAGATTCATATAGATAGCGACAATCAGTGAACAGTCATAGAGTTAAAGGTTCATATAGATAGCTGAAAGTCAGTGAACAGTCATAGAGTTATAGATTCATATAGACAACTGACAATCAGTGAACAGTCATAGAGTTAGAGATTCATATAGATAGCTGACAGTCATTGAACAGTCATAGAGTTAGAAATTCATATAGACAACTCACAATCAGTGAACAGTCATAGAGTTAGAGATTCATATAGATAGCTGACAATCAGTGAACAATCATTGAGTAAGAGATTCATATAGATAGCTGACAATCCGTGAACAGTCATAAAGTTAGAGATTCATATAGATAGCTGACAATCAGTGAACAGTCATAGAATTAGAGATTCATAAAGATAGCTGACAATCAGTTAATAGTCATAGAGTTAGACATTCATATAGATAGCTGACAATCAGTGAACAGTCATAGAATTAGAGATTCCTATAGACAACTCACAATAAGTGAACAGTCATAGAGCTGTAGATTCATACAGATAGCTGAAAATCAGTGAACAATCATTGAGTTAGAGATTCATATAGATAGCTGACAATCCGTGAACAGTCATAGAGTTAGAGATTAATATAGATAGCTGACAATCAGTGAACAGTCATAGATTTAGAGATTCATATAGATAGCTGACAATCAGTGAACAGTCATAGAATTAGGGATTCATATATATAGCTGACAATCAGCGAACAGTCATAGAGTTAGAGATTCACATAGATAGCTGAAAGTCAGTGAACAGTCATAGAGTTAGAGATTCATATAGATAGCTGACAATCAGTGAACAGTCATAGAGTTAGAGATTCATATAGATAGCTGACAATCAGTGAACAGTCATAAAGTTAGATATTCATATAGAAAGCTGACAATCAGTGAACAGTCATTAAGTTAGAGATTCATATAGATAGCTTACAATCAGTGAACATTCATAGAGTTAGAGATTCATATAGATAGCTGACAATCAGTGAACAGTCATATAGTTAGAGATTCATATAGATAGCTGACAATCAGTGAACAGTCATAGAGTTAGAGATTCATATAGATAGCTGACAATCAGCGAACAGTCATAGAGTTAGAGATTCATATAGATAGCTGACAATCAGTGAACAGTCATAGAGTTAGAGATTCATATAGATAGCTGACAATCAGTGAACAGTCATAGAGTTAGAGATTCATAAAGATAGCTGACAATCAGTGAACAGTCATAGAGTTAGAGATTCATAAAGATAGTTGACAATCAGTGAACAGTCATAGAGTTAGAGATTCATATAGATAGCTGACAGTCAGTGAACAGTCATAGAGTTAGAGATTCATATAGACAACTGACAATCAGTGAACAGTCATAGAGTTAGAGATTCATATAGATAGCTGACAATCAGTGAACAGTCATAGAGTTAGACATTTATATAGATAGCTTACAATCAGTGAACAGTCATAGAGTTAGAGATTCATATAGATAGCTGACAATCAGTGAACAGTCATAGAGTTAAAGATTCATATAGATAGCTGACAATCAGTGAACAGTCATAGAGTTAGAGATTCATATAGATAGCTGACAATCAGTGAACAGTCATGGAGTTAAAGATTCATATAAATAGCTGACAATCAGTGAACAGTCATAGAATTAGAGATTCATAAAGATAGCTGACAATCATTGAACAGCCATAGAGTTAGAGATTCATATAGATAGCTGACAAGCTGTGAACTGTCATAGAGTTAGAGATTCATATAGATATCTGACATTCAGTTAACAATCATAAAGCTAGAGATTCATATAGACAACTGACAATCAGTGAACATTAATAGAGTTAGAGATTCATATAGATAGCTGAAAGTCAGTGAACAGTCATTGAGTTAGAGATTCATATAGATAGCTGACAATCAGTGAACAGTCATAGAGTTAGAGATTCATATAGATAGCTGACAATCAGTGAACAGTCATAGAGTTAGAGATTCATATAGATAGCTGACAATCAGTGAACAGTCATAGAATTAGAGATTCATATAGATAGCTGACAATCAGTGAACAGTCATAGAGTTAGAGATTCATAAAGATAGCTGACAATCAGTGAACAGTCATAGAGTTAGAGATTCATATAGATAGCTGACAATCAGTGAACAGTCATAGAGTTAGAGATTCATATAGATAGCTGACAGTCAGTGAACAGTCATAGAGTTAGAAATTCATATAGATAGCTGACAATCAGTGAACAGTCATAGAGTTAGAGATTCATATAGATAGCTGACAGTCATTTAACAGTCATAAAGTTAGAGATTCATATAGGTAGCTGACAATCAGTGAACAGTCATAGAGTTAGAGATTCATATAGATAGCTGACAATCAGTGAACAGTCATATAGTTAGAGATTCATATAGATAGCTGACAATCAGTGAACAGTCATAGAGTTAGAAATTCATATAGACAAATTACAATCAGTGAACAGTCATAGAGTTAGAGATTCAAATAGATAGCTGAAAATCATTGAACAATCATTGAATTAGAGATTCATATAGATTGCTGACAATCCGTGAACAGTCATAAAGTTAGAGATTCATAACGACAGCTGACAATTAGTGAATAGCCATAGAGTTAGAGATTCATATAGATAGCTGACAAATAGTGAACAGTCATAGAGTTAGAGATTCATATAGATAGCGACAATCAGTGAACAGTCATAGAGTTAAAGGTTCATATAGATAGCTGAAAGTCAGTGAACAGTCATAGAGTTATAGATTCATATAGACAACTGACAATCAGTGAACAGTCATAGAGTTAGAGATTCATATAGATAGCTGACAGTCATTGAACAGTCATAGAGTTAGAAATTCATATAGACAACTCACAATCAGTGAACAGTCATAGAGTTAGAGATTCATATAGATAGCTGACAATCAGTGAACAATCATTGAGTAAGAGATTCATATAGATAGCTGACAATCCGTGAACAGTCATAAAGTTAGAGATTCATATAGATAGCTGATAATCAGTGAACAGTCATAGAATTAGAGATTCATAAAGATAGCTGACAATCAGTTAATAGTCATAGAGTTAGACATTCATATAGATAGCTGACAATCAGTGAACAGTCATAGAATTAGTGATTCATATAGACAACTCACAATCAGTGAACAGTCATAGAGCTGTATATTCATACAGATAGCTGAAAATCAGTGAACAATCATTGAGTTAGAGATTCATATAGATAGCTGACAATCCGTGAACAGTCATAGAGTTAGAGATTAATATAGATAGCTGACAATCAGTGAACAGTCATAGATTTAGAGATTCATATAGATAGCTGACAATCAGTGAACAGTCATAGAATTAGGGATTCATATATATATAGCTGACAATCAGCGAACAGTCATAGAGTTAGAGATTCACATAGATAGCTGAAAGTCAGTGAACAGTCATAGAGTTAGAGATTCATATAGATAGCTGACAATCAGTGAACAGTCATAGAGTTAGAGATTCATATAGATAGCTGACAATCAGTGAACAGTCATAAAGTTAGATATTCATATAGAAAGCTGACAATCAGTGAACAGTCATTAAGTTAGAGATTCATATAGATAGCTTACAATCAGTGAACATTCATAGAGTTAGAGATTCATATAGATAGCTGACAATCAGTGAACAGTCATATAGTTAGAGATTCATATAGATAGCTGACAATCTGTGAACAGTCATAGAGTTAGAGATTCATATAGATAGCTGAAAATCAGCGAACAGTCATAGAGTTAGAGATTCATATAGATAGCTGACAATCAGTGAACAGTCATAGAGTTAGAGATTCATATAGATAGCTGACAATCAGTGAACAGTCATAGAGTTAGAGATTCATAAAGATAGCTGACAATCAGTGAACAGTCATAGAGTTAGAGATTCATAAAGATAGTTGACAATCAGTGAACAGTCATAGAGTTAGAGATTCATATAGATAGCTGACAGTCAGTGAACAGTCATAGAGTTAGAGATTCATATAGACAACTGACAATCAGTGAACAGTCATAGAGTTAGAGATTCATATAGATAGCTGACAATCAGTTAATAGTCATAGAGTTAGACATTTATATAGATAGCTTACAATCATTGAACAGCCATAGAGTTAGAGATTCATATAGATAGCTGACAAGCTGTGAACTGTCATAGAGTTAGAGATTCATATAGATATCTGACATTCAGTTAACAATCATAAAGCTAGAGATTCATATAGACAACTGACAATCAGTGAACATTAATAGAGTTAGAGATTCATATAGATAGCTGAAAGTCAGTGAACAGTCATAGAGTTAGAGATTCATATAGACAGCTGACAGTTAGTTAACAGTCATAGAGTTAGAGATTTATAACGACAGCTGACAGTTAGTGAACAGCCATAGAGTTGGAGATTCATACATATAGCTGACAATCAGTGAACAGTCATAGAGTTAGAGATTCATAAAGATAGCTTACAATCAGTGAACATTCATAGAGTTAGAGATTCTTTTAGATAGCTGACAATCAGTGAACAGTCATAGAGTTAGAGATTCATATAGATAGCTGACAATCAGTGAACAGTCATAGAGTTAGAGATTCATATAGATAGCTGACAATCAGCGAACAGTCATAGAGTTAGAGATTCATATAGATAGGTGACAATCAGTGAACAGTCATAGAGTTAGAGATTCATATAGATAGCTGACAATCAGTGAACAGTCATAGGGTTAGAGATTCATAAAGATAGCTGACAATCAACGAACAGTCATAGAGTTAGAGATTCATATAGATAGCTGACAATCAGTGAACAGTCATAGAGTTAGAGATTCATATAGATAGCTGACAGTCAGTGAACAGTCATAGAGTTAGAAATTCATATAGATAGCTGACAATCAGTGAACAGTCATAGAGTTAGAGATTCATATAGATAGCTGACAATCAGTGAACAGTCATAGAGTTAGAGATTCATATAGATAGCTGACAGTCAGTTAACAGTCATAAAGTTAGAGATTCATATAGGTAGCTGACAATCAGTGAACAGTCATAGAGTTAGAGATTCATATAAATAGCTGACAATCAGTGAACAGTCATATAGTTAGAGATTCATATAGATAGCTGACAATCAGTGAACAGTCATAGAGTTAGAAATTCATATAGACAAATTACAATCAGTGAACAGTCATAGAGTTAGAGATTCAAATAGATAGCTGAAAATCATTGAACAATCATTGAATTAGAGATTCATATAGATAGCTAACAATCCGTGAACAGTCATAAAGTTAGAGATTTATATAGATAGCTGACAATCAGTGAACAGTCATAGAATTAGAGATTCATAAAGATAGCTGACAATCAGTTAATAGTCATAGAGTTAGACATTCATATAGATAGCTGACAATCAGTGAACAGTCATAGAGTTAGAGATTCATATAGACAACTCACAATCAGTGAACAGTCATAGAGCTGTAGATTCATACAGATAGCTGACAATCAGTGAACAATTATTGAGTTAGAGATTCATATAGATAGCTGACAATCCGTGAACAGTCATAGAGTTAGAGATTCATATAGATAGCTGACAATCAGTGAACAGTCATAGAGTTAGAGATTCATATAGATAGCTGACAATCAGTGAACAGTCATAGAATTAGAGATTCATATATATAGCTGACAATCAGCGAACAGTCATAGAGTTAGAGATTCACATAGATAGCTGAAAGTCAGTGAACAGTCATAGAGTTAGAGATTCATATAGATAGCTGACAATCAGTGAACAGTCATAAAGTTAGAGATTCATATAGATAGCTGACAATCAGTGAACAGTCATAAAGTTAGAGATTCATATAGAAAGCTGACAATCAGTGAACAGTCATAGAGTTATAGATTCATATAGATAGCTGACAATCAGTGAAAAGTTATAGAGTTAGAGATTCATATAGATAGCTGACAATCAGTGAACAGTCATAGAGTTAGAGATTCATATAGATAGCTGACAATCAGTGAACAGTCATAGAGTTAGAGATTCATATAGACAACTGACAATCAGTGAACAGTCATAGAGTTAGAGATTCATATAGATAGCTGACAATCAGTGAATAGTCATAGAGTTAGAGATTCATATAGATAGCTGACAATCAGTGAACAGTCATAGAGTTAGAGATTCATATAGATAGCTGACAATCAGTGAACAGTCATAGAGTCAGAGATTCATATAGATAGCTGACAATCAGTGAACAGTCATAGAGTTAGAGATTCATATAGATAGCTGACAATCAGTGAACAGTCATATAGTTAGAGATTCATATAGATAGCTGACAATCAGTGAACAGTCATGGAGTTAGAGATTCATATATATATAGCTGACAATCAGTGAACAGTCATAGAGTTAGAGATTCATATAGATAGCTGAAAGTCAGTGAACAGTCATAGAGTTAGAGATTCATATAGATAGCTGACAATCAGTGAACAGTCATAGACTTAGAGATTCATATAGATAGCTGACAATCAGTGAACTGTCATAGAGTTAGAGATTCTTATAGACAACTGATAATCAGTGAACAGTCATAGAGTTAGAGATGCATATAGATAGCTGACAGTTAGTCAACAGTCATAGAGTTAGAGATTCATAACGACAGCTGACAATTAGTGAATAGCCATAGAGTTAGAGATTCATATAGATAGCTGACAATCAGTGAACAGTCATAGAGTTAGAGATTCATATAGATAGCGACAATCAGTGAACAGTCATAGAGTTAAAGATTCATATAGATAGCTGAAAGTCAGTGAACAGTCATAGAGTTAGAGATTCATATAGATAGCTGACAATCAGTGAACAGTCATAGATTTAGAGATTCATATAGATAGCTGACAATCAGTGAACAGTCATAGAATTAGGGATTCATATATATAGCTGACAATCAGCGAACAGTCATAGAGTTAGAGATTCACAATGATAGCTGAAAGTCAGTGAACAGTCATAGAGTTAGAGATTCATAACGACAGCTGACAATCAGTGAACAGTCATAGAGTTAGAGATTCATATAGACAACTCACAATCAGTGAACAGTCATAGAGCTGTAGATTCATACAGATAGCTGACAATCAGTGAACAATCATTGAGTTAGAGATTCATATAGATAGCTGACAATCCGTGAACAGTCATAGAGTTAGAGATTCATATAGATAGCTGACAATCAGTGAACAGTCATAGATTTAGAGATTCATATAGATAGCTGACAATCAGTGAACAGTCATAGAATTAGGGATTCATATATATAGCTGACAATCAGCGAACAGTCATAGAGTTAGAGATTCACATAGATAGCTGACAATCAGTGAACAGTCATAAAGTTAGAGATTCATATAGAAAGCTGACAATCAGTGAACAGTCATTAAGTTAGAGATTCATATAGATAGCTTACAATCAGTGAACATTCATAGAGTTAGAGATTCATATAGATAGCTGACAATCAGTGAACAGTCATATAGTTAGAGATTCATATAGATAGCTGACAATCAGTGAACAGTCATAGAGTTAGAGATTCATATAGATAACTGACAATCAGCGAACATTCATAGAGTTAGAGATTCATATAGATAGCTGACAATCAGTGAACAGTCATAGAGTTAGAGATTCATATAGATAGCTGACAATCAGTGAACAGTCATAGAGTTAGAGATTCATAAAGATAGCTGACAATCAGTGAACAGTCATAGAGTTAGAGATTCATAAAGATAGTTGACAATCAGTGAACAGTCATAGAGTTAGAGATTCATATAGATAGCTGACAGTCAGTGAACAGTCATAGAGTTAGAGATTCATATAGACAACTGACAATCAGTGAACAGTCATAGAGTTAGAGATTCATATAGATAGCTGACAATCAGTTAATAGTCATAGAGTTAGACATTCATATAGATAGCTTACAATCAGTGAACAGTCATAGAGTTAGAGATTCATATAGATAGCTGACAATCAGTGAACAGTCATAGAGTTAAAGATTCATATAGATAGCTGACAATCAGTGAACAGTCATAGAGTTAGAGATTCATATAGATAGCTGACAATCAGTGAACAGTCATGGAGTTAAAGATTCATATAAATAGCTGACAATCAGTGAACAGTCATAGAATTAGAGATTCATAAAGATAGCTGACAATCATTGAACAGCCATAGAGTTAGAGATTCATATAGATAGCTGACAAGCTGTGAACTGTCATAGAGTTAGAGATTCATATAGATATCTGACATTCAGTTAACAATCATAAAGCTAGAGATTCATATAGACAACTGACAATCAGTGAACATTAATAGAGTTACAGATTCATATAGATAGCTGAAAGTCAGTGAACAGTCATAGAGTTAGAGATTCATATAGACAGCTGACAGTTAGTTAACAGTCATAGAGTTAGAGATTTATAACGACAGCTGACAGTTAGTGAACAGCCATAGAGTTAGAGATTCATACATATAGCTGACAATCAGTGAACAGTCATAGAGTTAGAGATTCATATAGATAGCTTACAATCAGTGAACATTCATAGAGTTAGAGATTCTTTTAGATAGCTGACAATCAGTGAACAGTCATAGAGTTAGAGATTCATATAGATAGCTGACAATCAGTGAACAGTCATAGAGTTAGAGATTCATATAGATAGCTGACAATCAGCGAACAGTCATAGAGTTAGAGATTCATATAGATAGGTGACAATCAGTGAACAGTCATAGAGTTAGAGATTCATATAGATAGCTGACAATCAGTGAACAGTCATAGGGTTAGAGATTCATAAAGATAGCTGACAATCAACGAACAGTCATAGAGTTAGAGATTCATATAGATAGCTGACAATCAGTGAACAGTCATAGAGTTAGAGATTCATATAGATAGCTGACAGTCAGTGAACAGTCATAGAGTTAGAAATTCATATAGATAGCTGACAATCAGTGAACAGTCATAGAGTTAGAGATTCATATAGATAGCTGACAATCAGTGAACAGTCATAGAGTTAGAGATTCATATAAATAGCTGACAGTCAGTTAACAGTCATAAAGTTAGAGATTCATATAGGTAGATGACAATCAGTGAACAGTCATAGAGTTAGAGATTCATATAGATAGCTGACAATCAGTGAACAGTCATATAGTTAGAGATTCATATAGATAGCTGACAATCAGTGAACAGTCATAGAGTTAGAAATTCATATAGACAAATTACAATCAGTGAACAGTCATAGAGTTAGAGATTCAAATAGATAGCTGAAAATCATTGAACAATCATTGAATTAGAGATTCATATAGATAGCTGACAATCCGTGAACAGTCATAAAGTTAGAGATTCATATAGATAGCTGACAATCAGTGAACAGTCATAGAATTAGAGATTCATAAAGATAGCTGACAATCAGTTAATAGTCATAGAGTTAGACATTCATATAGATAGCTGACAATCAGTGAACAGTCATAGAGTTAGAGATTCATATAGACAACTCACAATCAGTGAACAGTCATAGAGCTGTAGATTCATACAGATAGCTGACAATCAGTGAACAATTATTGAGTTAGAGATTCATATAGATAGCTGACAATCCGTGAACAGTCATAGAGTTAGAGATTCATATAGATAGCTGACAATCAGTGAACAGTCATAGAGTTAGAGATTCATATAGATAGCTGACAATCAGTGAACAGTCATAGAATTAGAGATTCATATATATAGCTGAAATTCAGCGAACAGTCATAGAGTTAGAGATTCACATAGATAGCTGAAAGTCAGTGAACAGTCATAGAGTTAGAGATTCATATAGATAGCTGACAATCAGTGAACAGTCATAGAGTTAGAGATTCATATAGATAGCTGACAATCAGTGAACAGTCATAAAGTTAGAGATTCATATAGAAAGCTGACAATCAGTGAACAGTCATAGAGTTATAGATTCATATAGATAGCTGACAATCAGTGAAAAGTTATAGAGTTAGAGATTCATATAGATAGCTGACAATCAGTGAACAGTCATAGAGTTAGAGATTCATATAGATAGCTGACAATCAGTGAACAGTCATAGAGTTAGAGATTCATATAGACAACTGACAATCAGTGAAGAGTCATAGAGTTAGAGATTCATATAGATAGCTGACAATCAGTGAATAGTCATAGAGTTAGAGATTCATATAGATAGCTGACAGTGAACAGTCATAGAGTTAGAGATTCATATAGATAGCTGACAATCAGTGAACAGTCATAGAGTCAGAGATTCATATAGATAGCTGACAATCAGTGAACAGTCATAGAGTTAGAGATTCATATAGATAGCTGACAATCAGTGAACAGTCATATAGTTAGAGATTCATATAGATAGCTGACAATCAGTGAACAGTCATGGAGTTAGAGATTCATATATATATAGCTGACAATCAGTGAACAGTCATAGAGTTAGAGATTCATATAGATAGCTGAAAGTCAGTGAACAGTCATAGAGTTAGAGATTCATATAGATAGCTGACAATCAGTGAACAGTCATAGACTTAGAGATTCATATAGATAGCTGACAATCAGTGAACTGTCATAGAGTTAGAGATTCTTATAGATAGCTGACAATCAGTGATCAGTGATAGAGTTAGAGATTCATATAGATAGCTGACAATCAGTGAACAATCATAGAGTTAAAGATTCATATAGATAGCTGACAATCAGTGAACAGTCATAGAGTTAGAGATTCATATAGACAACTGATAATCAGTGAACAGTCATAGAGTTAGAGATGCATATAGATAGCTGACAGTTAGTCAACAGTCATAGAGTTAGAGATTCATAACGACAGCTGACAATTAGTGAATAGCCATAGAGTTAGAGATTCATATAGATAGCTGACAATCAGTGAACAGTCATAGAGTTAGAGATTCATATAGATAGCGACAATCAGTGAACAGTCATAGAGTTAAAGATTCATATAGATAGCTGAAAGTCAGTGAACAGTCATAGAGTTAGAGATTCATATAGATAGCTGACAATCAGTGAACAGTCATAGATTTAGAGATTCATATAGATAGCTGACAATCAGTGAACAGTCATAGAATTAGGGATTCATATATATAGCTGACAATCAGCGAACAGTCATAGAGTTAGAGATTCACATAGATAGCTGAAAGTCAGTGAACAGTCATAGAGTTAGAGATTCATAACGACAGCTGACAATCAGTGAACAGTCATAGAGTTAGAGATTCATATAGACAACTCACAATCAGTGAACAGTCATAGAGCTGTAGATTCATACAGATAGCTGACAATCAGTGAACAATCATTGAGTTAGAGATTCATATAGATAGCTGACAATCCGTGAACAGTCATAGAGTTAGAGATTCATATAGATAGATGACAATCAGTGAACAGTCATAGATTTAGAGATTCATATAGATAGCTGACAATCAGTGAACAGTCATAGAATTAGGGATTCATATATATAGCTGACAATCAGCGAACAGTCATAGAGTTAGAGATTCACATAGATAGCTGAAAGTCAGTGAACTGTCATAGAGTTAGAGATTCATATAGATAGCTGACAATCAGTGAACAGTCATAGATTTAGAGATTCATATAGATAGCTGACAATCAGTGAACAGTCATAAAGTTAGAGATTCATATACAAAGCTGACAATCAGTGAACAGTCATTAAGTTAGAGATTCATATAGATAGCTTACAATCAGTGAACATTCATAGAGTTAGAGATTCATATAGATAGCTGACAATCAGTGAACAGTCATATAGTTAGAGATTCATATAGATAGCTGACAATCAGTGAACAGTCATAGAGTTAGAGATTCATATAGATAGCTGACAATCAGCGAACAGTCATAGAGTTAGAGATTCATATAGATAGCTGACAATCAGTGAACAGTCATAGAGTTAGAGATTCATATAGATAGCTGACAATCAGTGAACAGTCATAGAGTTAGAGATTCATAAAGATAGCTGACAATCAGTGAACAGTCATTGAGTTAGAGATTCATAAAGATAGTTGACAATCAGTGAACAGTCATAGAGTTAGAGATTCATATAGATAGCTGACAGTCAGTGAACAGTCATAGAGTTAGAGATTCATATAGACAACTGACAATCAGTGAACAGTCATAGAGTTAGAGATTCATATAGATAGCTGACAATCAGTTAATAGTCATAGAGTTAGACATTCATATAGATAGCTTACAATCATTGAACAGTCATAGAGTTAGAGATTCATATAGATAGCTGACAATCAGTGAACAGTCATAGAGTTAAAGATTCATATAGATAGCTGACAATCAGTGAACAGTCATAGAGTTAGAGATTCATATAGATAGCTGACAATCAGTGAACAGTCATGGAGTTAAAGATTCATATAAATAGCTGACAATCAGTGAACAGTCATAGAATTAGAGATTCATAAAGATAGCTGACAATCATTGAACAGCCATAGAGTTAGAGATTCATATAGATAGCTGACAAGCTGTGAACTGTCATAGAGTTAGAGATTCATATAGATATCTGACATTCAGTTAACAATCATAAAGCTAGAGATTCATATAGACAACTGACAATCAGTGAACATTAATAGAGTTAGAGATTCATATAGATAGCTGAAAGTCAGTGAACAGTCATAGAGTTAGAGATTCATATAGACAGCTGACAGTTAGTTAACAGTCATAGAGTTAGAGATTTATAACGACAGCTGACAGTTAGTGAACAGCCATAGAGTTAGAGATTCATATAGATAGCTGACATTCAGTGAACAGTCATAGAGTTGGAGATTCATACATATAGCTGACAATCAGTGAACAGTCATAGAGTTAGAGATTCATATAGATAGCTTACAATCAGTGAACATTCATAGAGTTAGAGATTCATATAGATAGCTGACAATCAGTGAACAGTCATAGAGTTAGAGATTCATATAGATAGCTGACAATCAGTGAACAGTCATAGAGTTAGAGATTCATATAGACAACTGACAATCAGTGAAGAGTCATAGAGTTAGAGATTCATATAGATAGCTGACAATCAGTGAATAGTCATAGAGTTAGAGATTCATATAGATAGCTGACAATCAGTGAACAGTCATAGACTTAGAGATTCATATAGATAGCTGACAATCAGTGAACTGTCATAGAGTTAGAGATTCTTATAGATAGCTGACAATCAGTGATCAGTGATAGAGTTAGAGATTCATATAGATAGCTGACAATCAGTGAACAATCATAGAGTTAAAGATTCATATAGATAGCTGACAATCAGTGAACAGTCATAGAGTTAGAGATTCATATAGACAACTGATAATCAGTGAACAGTCATAGAGTTAGAGATGCATATAGATAGCTGACAGTTAGTCAACAGTCATAGAGTTAGAGATTCATAACGACAGCTGACAATTAGTGAATAGCCATAGAGTTAGAGATTCATATAGATAGCTGACAATCAGTGAACAGTCATAGAGTTAGAGATTCATATAGATAGCGACAATCAGTGAACAGTCATAGAGTTAAAGATTCATATAGATAGCTGAAAGTCAGTGAACAGTCATAGAGTTAGAGATTCATATAGATAGCTGACAATCAGTGAACAGTCATAGATTTAGAGATTCATATAGATAGCTGACAATCAGTGAACAGTCATAGAATTAGGGATTCATATATATAGCTGACAATCAGCGAACAGTCATAGAGTTAGAGATTCACATAGATAGCTGAAAGTCAGTGAACAGTCATAGAGTTAGAGATTCATAACGACAGCTGACAATCAGTGAACAGTCATAGAGTTAGAGATTCATATAGACAACTCACAATCAGTGAACAGTCATAGAGCTGTAGATTCATACAGATAGCTGACAATCAGTGAACAATCATTGAGTTAGAGATTCATATAGATAGCTGACAATCCGTGAACAGTCATAGAGTTAGAGATTCATATAGATAGATGACAATCAGTGAACAGTCATAGATTTAGAGATTCATATAGATAGCTGACAATCAGTGAACAGTCATAGAATTAGGGATTCATATATATAGCTGACAATCAGCGAACAGTCATAGAGTTAGAGATTCACATAGATAGCTGAAAGTCAGTGAACTGTCATAGAGTTAGAGATTCATATAGATAGCTGACAATCAGTGAACAGTCATAGATTTAGAGATTCATATAGATAGCTGACAATCAGTGAACAGTCATAAAGTTAGAGATTCATATACAAAGCTGACAATCAGTGAACAGTCATTAAGTTAGAGATTCATATAGATAGCTTACAATCAGTGAACATTCATAGAGTTAGAGATTCATATAGATAGCTGACAATCAGTGAACAGTCATATAGTTAGAGATTCATATAGATAGCTGACAATCAGTGAACAGTCATAGAGTTAGAGATTCATATAGATAGCTGACAATCAGCGAACAGTCATAGAGTTAGAGATTCATATAGATAGCTGACAATCAGTGAACAGTCATAGAGTTAGAGATTCATATAGATAGCTGACAATCAGTGAACAGTCATAGAGTTAGAGATTCATAAAGATAGCTGACAATCAGTGAACAGTCATTGAGTTAGAGATTCATAAAGATAGTTGACAATCAGTGAACAGTCATAGAGTTAGAGATTCATATAGATAGCTGACAGTCAGTGAACAGTCATAGAGTTAGAGATTCATATAGACAACTGACAATCAGTGAACAGTCATAGAGTTAGAGATTCATATAGATAGCTGACAATCAGTTAATAGTCATAGAGTTAGACATTCATATAGATAGCTTACAATCATTGAACAGTCATAGAGTTAGAGATTCATATAGATAGCTGACAATCAGTGAACAGTCATAGAGTTAAAGATTCATATAGATAGCTGACAATCAGTGAACAGTCATAGAGTTAGAGATTCATATAGATAGCTGACAATCAGTGAACAGTCATGGAGTTAAAGATTCATATAAATAGCTGACAATCAGTGAACAGTCATAGAATTAGAGATTCATAAAGATAGCTGACAATCATTGAACAGCCATAGAGTTAGAGATTCATATAGATAGCTGACAAGCTGTGAACTGTCATAGAGTTAGAGATTCATATAGATATCTGACATTCAGTTAACAATCATAAAGCTAGAGATTCATATAGACAACTGACAATCAGTGAACATTAATAGAGTTAGAGATTCATATAGATAGCTGAAAGTCAGTGAACAGTCATAGAGTTAGAGATTCATATAGACAGCTGACAGTTAGTTAACAGTCATAGAGTTAGAGATTTATAACGACAGCTGACAGTTAGTGAACAGCCATAGAGTTAGAGATTCATATAGATAGCTGACATTCAGTGAACAGTCATAGAGTTGGAGATTCATACATATAGCTGACAATCAGTGAACAGTCATAGAGTTAGAGATTCATATAGATAGCTTACAATCAGTGAACATTCATAGAGTTAGAGATTCATTTAGATAGCTGACAATCAGTGAACAGTCATAGAATTAGAGATTCATATATATAGCTGACAATCAGCGAACAGTCATAGAGTTAGAGATTCACATAGATAGCTGAAAGTCAGTGAACAGTCATAGAGTTAGAGATTCATATAGATAGCTGACAATCAGTGAACAGTCATAGAGTTAGAGATTCATATAGATAGCTGACAATCAGTGAACAGTCATAAAGTTAGAGATTCATATAGAAAGCTGACAATCAGTGAACAGTCATAGAGTTATAGATTCATATAGATAGCTGACAATCAGTGAAAAGTTATAGAGTTAGAGATTCATATAGATAGCTGACAATCAGTGAACAGTCATAGAGTTAGAGATTCATATAGATAGCTGACAATCAGTGAACAGTCATAGAGTTAGAGATTCATATAGACAACTGACAATCAGTGAAGAGTCATAGAGTTAGAGATTCATATAGATAGCTGACAATCAGTGAATAGTCATAGAGTTAGAGATTCATATAGATAGCTGACAATCAGTGAACAGTCATAGAGTTAGAGATTCATATAGATAGCTGACAATCAGTGAACAGTCATAGAGTCAGAGATTCATATAGATAGCTGACAATCAGTGAACAGTCATAGAGTTAGAGATTCATATAGATAGCTGACAATCAGTGAACAGTCATATAGTTAGAGATTCATATAGATAGCTGACAATCAGTGAACAGTCATGGAGTTAGAGATTCATATATATATAGCTGACAATCAGTGAACAGTCATAGAGTTAGAGATTCATATAGATAGCTGAAAGTCAGTGAACAGTCATAGAGTTAGAGATTCATATAGATAGCTGACAATCAGTGGACAGTCATAGACTTAGAGATTCATATAGATAGCTGACAATCAGTGAACTGTCATAGAGTTAGAGATTCATATAGATAGCTGACAATCAGTTAATAGTCATAGAGTTAGACATTCATATAGATAGCTTACAATCATTGAACAGTCATAGAGTTAGAGATTCTTATAGATAGCTGACAATCAGTGATCAGTGATAGAGTTAGAGATTCATATAGATAGCTGACAATCAGTGAACAATCATAGAGTTAAAGATTCATATAGATAGCTGACAATCAGTGAACAGTCATAGAGTTAGAGATTCATATAGACAACTGATAATCAGTGAACAGTCATAGAGTTAAAGATGCATATAGATAGCTGACAGTTAGTCAACAGTCATAGAGTTAGAGATTCATAACGACAGCTGACAATTAGTGAATAGCCATAGAGTTAGAGATTCATATAGATAGCTGACAATCAGTGAACAGTCATAGAGTTAGAGATTCATATAGATAGCGACAATCAGTGAACAGTCATAGAGTTAAAGATTCATATAGATAGCTGAAAGTCAGTGAACAGACATAGAGTTAGAGATTCATATAGATAGCTGACAATCAGTGAACAGTCATAGATTTAGAGATTCATATAGATAGCTGACAATCAGTGAACAGTCATAGAATTAGGGATTCATATATATAGCTGACAATCAGCGAACAGTCATAGAGTTAGAGATTCACATAGATAGCTGAAAGTCAGTGAACAGTCATAGAGTTAGAGATTCATAACGACAGCTGACAATCAGTGAACAGTCATAGAGTTAGAGATTCATATAGACAACTCACAATCAGTGAACAGTCATAGAGCTGTAGATTCATACAGATAGCTGACAATCAGTGAACAATCATTGAGTTAGAGATTCATATAGATAGCTGACAATCCGTGAACAGTCATAGAGTTAGAGATTCATATAGATAGCTGACAATCAGTGAACAGTCATAGAATTAGAGATTCATATATATAGCTGACAATCAGCGAACAGTCATAGAGTTAGAGATTCACATAGATAGCTGAAAGTCAGTGAACAGTCATAGAGTTAGAGATTCATATAGATAGCTGACAATCAGTGAACAGTCATAGAGTTAGAGATTCATATAGATAGCTGACAATCAGTGAACAGTCATAAAGTTAGAGATTCATATAGAAAGCTGACAATCAGTGAACAGTCATAGAGTTATAGATTCATATAGATAGCTGACAATCAGTGAAAAGTTATAGAGTTAGAGATTCATATAGATAGCTGACAATCAGTGAACAGTCATAGAGTTAGAGATTCATATAGATAGCTGACAATCAGTGAACAGTCATAGAGTTAGAGATTCATATAGACAACTGACAATCAGTGAAGAGTCATAGAGTTAGAGATTCATATAGATAGCTGACAATCAGTGAATAGTCATAGAGTTAGAGATTCATATAGATAGCTGACAATCAGTGAACAGTCATAGAGTTAGAGATTCATATAGATAGCTGACAATCAGTGAACAGTCATAGAGTCAGAGATTCATATAGATAGCTGACAATCAGTGAACAGTCATAGAGTTAGAGATTCATATAGATAGCTGACAATCAGTGAACAGTCATATAGTTAGAGATTCATATAGATAGCTGACAATCAGTGAACAGTCATGGAGTTAGAGATTCATATATATATAGCTGACAATCAGTGAACAGTCATAGAGTTAGAGATTCATATAGATAGCTGAAAGTCAGTGAACAGTCATAGAGTTAGAGATTCATATAGATAGCTGACAATCAGTGGACAGTCATAGACTTAGAGATTCATATAGATAGCTGACAATCAGTGAACTGTCATAGAGTTAGAGATTCATATAGATAGCTGACAATCAGTTAATAGTCATAGAGTTAGACATTCATATAGATAGCTTACAATCATTGAACAGTCATAGAGTTAGAGATTCTTATAGATAGCTGACAATCAGTGATCAGTGATAGAGTTAGAGATTCATATAGATAGCTGACAATCAGTGAACAATCATAGAGTTAAAGATTCATATAGATAGCTGACAATCAGTGAACAGTCATAGAGTTAGAGATTCATATAGACAACTGATAATCAGTGAACAGTCATAGAGTTAAAGATGCATATAGATAGCTGACAGTTAGTCAACAGTCATAGAGTTAGAGATTCATAACGACAGCTGACAATTAGTGAATAGCCATAGAGTTAGAGATTCATATAGATAGCTGACAATCAGTGAACAGTCATAGAGTTAGAGATTCATATAGATAGCGACAATCAGTGAACAGTCATAGAGTTAAAGATTCATATAGATAGCTGAAAGTCAGTGAACAGACATAGAGTTAGAGATTCATATAGATAGCTGACAATCAGTGAACAGTCATAGATTTAGAGATTCATATAGATAGCTGACAATCAGTGAACAGTCATAGAATTAGGGATTCATATATATAGCTGACAATCAGCGAACAGTCATAGAGTTAGAGATTCACATAGATAGCTGAAAGTCAGTGAACAGTCATAGAGTTAGAGATTCATAACGACAGCTGACAATCAGTGAACAGTCATAGAGTTAGAGATTCATATAGACAACTCACAATCAGTGAACAGTCATAGAGCTGTAGATTCATACAGATAGCTGACAATCAGTGAACAATCATTGAGTTAGAGATTCATATAGATAGCTGACAATCCGTGAACAGTCATAGAGTTAGAGATTCATATAGATAGCTGACAATCAGTGAACAGTCATAGATTTAGAGATTCATATAGATAGCTGACAATCAGTGAACAGTCATAGAATTAGGGATTCATATATATAGCTGACAATCAGCGAACAGTCATAGAGTTAGAGATTCACATAGATAGCTGAAAGTCAGTGAACAGTCATAGAGTTAGAGATTCATATAGATAGCTGACAAGCAGTGAACAGTCATAGAGTTAGATATTCATATAGATAGCTGACAATCAGTGAACAGTCATAAAGTTAGAGATTCATATACAAAGCTGACAATCAGTGAACAGTCATTAAGTTAGAGATTCATATAGATAGCTTACAATCAGTGAACATTCATAGAGTTAGAGATTCATATAGATAGCTGACAATCAGTGAACAGTCATATAGTTAGAGATTCATATAGATAGCTGAAAGTCAGTGAACAGTCATAGAGTTAGAGATTCATATAGATAGCTGACAATCAGTGGACAGTCATAGACTTAGAGATTCATATAGATAGCTGACAATCAGTGAACTGTCATAGAGTTAGAGATTCATATAGATAGCTGACAATCAGTTAATAGTCATAGAGTTAGACATTCATATAGATAGCTTACAATCATTGAACAGTCATAGAGTTAGAGATTCTTATAGATAGCTGACAATCAGTGATCAGTGATAGAGTTAGAGATTCATATAGATAGCTGACAATCAGTGAACAATCATAGAGTTAAAGATTCATATAGATAGCTGACAATCAGTGAACAGTCATAGAGTTAGAGATTCATATAGACAACTGATAATCAGTGAACAGTCATAGAGTTAAAGATGCATATAGATAGCTGACAGTTAGTCAACAGTCATAGAGTTAGAGATTCATAACGACAGCTGACAATTAGTGAATAGCCATAGAGTTAGAGATTCATATAGATAGCTGACAATCAGTGAACAGTCATAGAGTTAGAGATTCATATAGATAGCGACAATCAGTGAACAGTCATAGAGTTATAGATTCATATAGATAGCTGAAAGTCAGTGAACAGACATAGAGTTAGAGATTCATATAGATAGCTGACAATCAGTGAACAGTCATAGATTTAGAGATTCATATAGATAGCTGACAATCAGTGAACAGTCATAGAATTAGGGATTCATATATATAGCTGACAATCAGTGAACAGTCATAGAGTTAGAGATTCACATAGATAGCTGAAAGTCAGTGAACAGTCATAGAGTTAGAGATTCATAACGACAGCTGACAATCAGTGAACAGTCATAGAGTTAGAGATTCATATAGACAACTCACAATCAGTGAACAGTCATAGAGCTGTAGATTCATACAGATAGCTGACAATCAGTGAACAATCATTGAGTTAGAGATTCATATAGATAGCTGACAATCCGTGAACAGTCATAGAGTTAGAGATTCATATAGATAGCTGACAATCAGTGAACAGTCATAGATTTAGAGATTCATATAGATAGCTGACAATCAGTGAACAGTCATAGAATTAGGGATTCATATATATAGCTGACAATCAGCGAACAGTCATAGAGTTAGAGATTCACATAGATAGCTGAAAGTCAGTGAACAGTCATAGAGTTAGAGATTCATATAGATAGCTGACAAGCAGTGAACAGTCATAGAGTTAGATATTCATATAGATAGCTGACAATCAGTGAACAGTCATAAAGTTAGAGATTCATATACAAAGCTGACAATCAGTGAACAGTCATTAAGTTAGAGATTCATATAGATAGCTTACAATCAGTGAACATTCATAGAGTTAGAGATTCATATAGATAGCTGACAATCAGTGAACAGTCATATAGTTAGAGATTCATATAGATAGCTGACAATCAGTGAACAGTCATAGAGTTAGAGATTCATATAGATAGCTGACAATCAGCGAACAGTCATAGAGTTAGAGATTCATATAGATAGCTGACAATCAGTGAACAGTCATAGAGTTAGAGATTCATATAGATAGCTGACAATCAGTGAACAGTCATAGAGTTAGAGATTCATAAAGATAGCTGACAATCAGTGAACAGTCATAGAGTTAGAGATTCATAAAGATAGTTGACAATCAGTGAACAGTCATAGAGTTAGAGATTCATATAGATAGCTGACAGTCAGTGAACAGTCATAGAGTTAGAGATTCATATAGACAACTGACAATCAGTGAACAGTCATAGAGTTAGAGATTCATATAGATAGCTGACAATCAGTTAATAGTCATAGAGTTAGACATTCATATAGATAGCTTACAATCATTGAACAGTCATAGAGTTAGAGATTCATATAGATAGCTGACAATCAGTGAACAGTCATAGAGTTAAAGATTCATATAGATAGCTGACAATCAGTGAACAGTCATAGAGTTAGAGATTCATATAGATAGCTGACAATCAGTGAACAGACATGGAGTTAAAGATTCATATAAATAGCTGACAATCAGTGAACAGTCATAGAATTAGAGATTCATAAAGATAGCTGACAATCATTGAACAGCCATAGAGTTAGAGATTCATATAGATAGCTGACAAGCTGTGAACTGTCATAGAGTTAGAGATTCATATAGATATCTGACATTCAGTTAACAATCATAAAGCTAGAGATTCATATAGACAACTGACAATCAGTGAACATTAATAGAGTTAAAGATTCATATAGATAGCTGAAAGTCAGTGAACAGTCATAGAGTTAGAGATTCATATAGACAGCTGACAGTTAGTTAACAGTCATAGAGTTAGAGATTTATAACGACAGCTGACAGTTAGTGAACAGCCATAGAGTTAGAGATTCATATAGATAGCTGACATTCAGTGAACAGTCATAGAGTTGGAGATTCATACATATAGCTGACAATCAGTGAACAGTCATAGAGTTAGAGATTCATATATATAGCTTACAATCAGTGAACATTCATAGAGTTAGAGATTCATTTAGATAGCTGACAATCAGTGAACAGTCATAGAGTTAGAGATTCATATAGATAGCTGACAATCAGTGAACAGTCATAGAGTTAGAGATTCATATAGATAGCTGACAATCAGCGAACAGTCATAGAGTTAGAGATTCATATAGATAGGTGACAATCAGTGAACAGTCATAGAGTTAGAGATTCATATAGATAGCTGACAATCAGTGAACAGTCATAGAGTTAGAGATTCATAAAGATAGCTGACAATCAACGAACAGTCATAGAGTTAGAGATTCATATAGATAGCTGACAATCAGTGAACAGTCATAGAGTTAGAGATTCATATAGATAGCTGACAGTCAGTGAACAGTCATAGAGTTAGAAATTCATATAGATAGCTGACAATCAGTGAACAGTCATAGAGTTAGAGATTCATATAGATAGCTGACAATCAGTGAACAGTCATAGAGTTAGAGATTCATATAGATAGCTGACAGTCAGTTAACAGTCATATAGTTAGAGATTCATATAGATAGCTGACAATCAGTGAACAGTCATAGAGTTAGAAATTCATATAGACAAATTACAATCAGTGAACAGTCATAGAGTTAGAGATTCAAATAGATAGCTGAAAATCATTGAACAGAATTTTTGAATTAGAGATTCATATAGATAGCTGACAATCCGTGAACAGTCATAAAGTTAGAGATTCATATAGATAGCTGACAATCAGTGAACAGTCATAGAATTAGAGATTCATAAAGATAGCTGACAATCAGTTAATAGTCATAGAGTTAGACATTCATATAGATAGCTGACAATCAGTGAACAGTCATAGAGTTAGAGATTCATATAGACAACTCACAATCAGTGAACAGTCATAGAGCTGTAGATTCATACAGATAGCTGACAATCAGTGAACAATTATTGAGTTAGAGATTCATATAGATAGCTGACAATCCGTGAACAGTCATAGAGTTAGAGATTCATATAGATAGCTGACAATCAGTGAACAGTCATAGAGTTAGAGATTCATATAGATAGCTGACAATCAGTGAACAGTCATAGAATTAGAGATTCATATATATAGCTGACAATCAGCGAACAGTCATAGAGTTAGAGATTCACATAGATAGCTGAAAGTCAGTGAACAGTCATAGAGTTAGAGATTCATATAGATAGCTGACAATCAGTGAACAGTCATAGAGTTAGAGATTCATATAGATAGCTGACAATCAGTGAACAGTCATAAAGTTAGAGATTCATATAGAAAGCTGACAATCAGTGAACAGTCATAGAGTTATAGATTCATATAGATAGCTGACAATCAGTGAAAAGTTATAGAGTTAGAGATTCATATAGATAGCTGACAATCAGTGAACAGTCATAGAGTTAGAGATTCATATAGATAGCTGACAATCAGTGAACAGTCATAGAGTTAGAGATTCATATAGACAACTGACAATCAGTGAACAGTCATAGAGTTAGAGATTCATATAGATAGCTGACAATCAGTGAATAGTCATAGAGTTAGAGATTCATATAGATAGCTGACAATCAGTGAACAGTCATAGAGTTAGAGATTCATATAGATAGCTGACAATCAGTGAACAGTCATAGAGTCAGAGATTCATATAGATAGCTGACAATCAGTGAACAGTCATAGAGTTAGAGATTCATATAGATAGCTGACAATCAGTGAACAGTCATATAGTTAGAGATTCATATAGATAGCTGACAATCAGTGAACAGTCATGGAGTTAGAGATTCATATATATAGCTGACAATCAGTGAACAGTCATAGAGTTAGAGATTCATATAGATAGCTGAAAGTCAGTGAACAGTCATAGAGTTAGAGATTCATATAGATAGCTGACAATCAGTGAACAGTCATAGACTTAGAGATTCATATAGATAGCTGACAATCAGTGAACTGTCATAGAGTTAGAGATTCTTATAGATAGCTGACAATCAGTGATCAGTCATAGAGTTAGAGATTCATATAGATAGCTGACAATCAGTTAACAGTGATAGAGTTAGAGATTCATATAGATAGCTGACAATCAGTGAACAATCATAGAGTTAAAGATTCATATAGATAGCTGACAATCAGTGAACAGTCATAGAGTTAGAGATTCATATAGACAACTGATAATCAGTGAACAGTCATAGAGTTAGAGATGCATATAGATAGCTGACAGTTAGTCAACAGTCATAGAGTTAGAGATTCATAACGACAGCTGACAATTAGTGAATAGCCATAGAGTTAGAGATTCATATAGATAGCGACAATCAGTGAACAGTCATAGAGTTAAAGATTCATATAGATAGCTGAAAGTCAGTGAACAGTCATACAGTTATAGATTCATATAGACAACTGACAATCAGTGAACAGTCATAGAGTTAGAGATTCATATAGATAGCTGACAGTCATTTAACAGTCATAGAGTTAGAAATTCATATAGACAACTCACAATCAGTGAACAGTCATAGAGTTAGAGATTCATATAGATAGCTGACAATCAGTGAACAATCATTGAGTTAGAGATTCATATAGATAGCTGACAATCCGTGAACAGTCATAAAGTTAGAGATTCATATAGATAGCTGACAATCAGTGAACAGTCATAGAATTAGAGATTCATAAAGATTACTGACAATCAGTTAATAGTCATAGAGTTAGACATTCATATAGATAGCTGACAATCAGTGAACAGTCATAGAGTTAGAGATTCATATAGACAACTCACAATCAGTGAACAGTAATAGAGCTGTAGATTCATACAGATAGCTGACAATCAGTGAACAATCATTGAGTTAGAGATTCATATAGATAGCTGACAATCCGTGAACAGTCATAGAGTTAGAGATTCATATAGATAGCTGACAATCAGTGAACAGTCATAGATTTAGAGATTCATATAGATAGCTGACAATCAGTGAACAGTCATAGAATTAGAGATTCATATATATAGCTGACAATCAGCGAACAGTCATAGAGTTAGAGATTCATAAAGATAGCTGACAATCAGTTAATAGTCATAGAGTTAGACATTCATATAGATAGCTGACAATCAGTGAACAGTCATAGAGTGAGAGATTCATATAGACAACTCACAATCAGTGAACAGTCATAGAGCTGTAGATTCATACAGATAGCTGACAATCAGTGAACAGTCATAGAGTTAGAGATTCATATAGACAACTGATAATCAGTGAACAGTCATAGAGTTAGAGATGCATATAGATAGCTGACAGTTAGTCAACAGTCATAGAGTTAGAGATTCATAACGACAGCTGACAATTAGTGAATAGCCATAGAGTTAGAGATTCATATAGATAGCTGACAATCAGTGAACAGTCATAGAGTTAGAGATTCATATAGATAGCGACAATCAGTGAACAGTCATAGAGTTAAAGATTCATATAGATAGCTGAAAGTCAGTGAACAGTCATACAGTTATAGATTCATATAGACAACTGACAATCAATGAACAGTCATAGAGTTAGAGATTCATATAGATAGCTGACAGTCATTTAACAGTCATAGAGTTAGAAATTCATATAGACAACTCACAATCAGTGAACAGTCATAGAGTTAGAGATTCATATAGATAGCTGACAATCAGTGAACAATCATTGAGTTAGAGATTCATATAGATAGTTGACAATCCGTGAACAGTCATAAAGTTAGAGATTCATATAGATAGCTGACAATCAGTGAACAGTCATAGAATTATAGATTCATAAAGATTACTGACAATCAGTTAATAGTCATAGAGTTAGAGATTCACATAGATAGCTGAAAGTCAGTGAACAGTCATAGAGTTAGAGATTCATATAGATAGCTGACAATCAGTGAACAGTCATAGAGTTAGAGATTCATATAGATAGCTGACAATCAGTGAACAGTCATAAAGTTAGAGATTCATATAGAAAGCTGACAATCAGTGAACAGTCATAGAGTTAGAGATTCATATAGATAGCTGACAATCAGTGAACAGTCATAGATTTAGAGATTCATATAGATAGCTGACAATCAGTGAACAGTCATAGAATTAGAGATTCATATATATAGCTGACAATCAGCGAACAGTCATAGAGTTAGAGATTCATAAAGATAGCTGACAATCAGTTAATAGTCTTAGAGTTAGACATTCATATAGATAGCTGACAATCAGTGAACAGTCATAGAGTTAGAGATTCATATAGACAACTCACAATCAGTGAACAGTCATAGAGCTGTAGATTCATACAGATAGCTGACAATCAGTGAACAATCATTGAGTTAGAGATTCATATAGATAGCTGACAATCCGTGAACAGTCATAGAGTTAGAGATTCATATAGATAGCTGACAATCAGTGAACAGTCATAGATTTAGAGATTCATATAGATAGCTGACAATCAGTGAACAGTCATAGAATTAGAGATTCATATATATAGCTGACAATCAGCGAACAGTCATAGAGTTAGAGATTCATATAGATAGCTGACAATCAGTGAACAGTCATAGAATTAGAGATTCATATATATAGCTGACAATCAGCGAACAGTCATAGAGTTAGAGATTCACATAGATAGCTGAAAGTCAGTGAACAGTCATAGAGTTAGAGATTCATATAGATAGCTGACAATCAGTGAACAGTCATAGAGTTAGAGATTCATATAGATAGCTGACAATCAGTGAACAGTCATAAAGTTAGAGATTCATATAGAAAGCTGACAATCAGTGAACAGTCATAGAGTTAGAGATTCATATAGATAGCTGACAATCAGTGAAAAGTTATAGAGTTAGAGATTCATATAGATAGCTGACAATCAGTGAACAGTCATAGAGTTAGAGATTCATATAGATAGCTGACAATCAGTGAACAGTCATAGAGTTAGAGATTCATATAGACAACTGACAATCAGTGAACAGTCATAGAGTTAGAGATTCATATAGATAGCTGACAATCAGTGAATAGTCATAGAGTTAGAGATTCATATAGATAGCTGACAATCAGTGAACAATCATTGAGTTAGAGATTCATATAGATAGCTGACAATTCCGTGAACAGTCATAAAGTTAGAGATTCATATAGATAGCTGACAATCAGTGAACAGTCATAGAATTAGAGATTCATAAAGATTACTGACAATCAGTAAATAGTCATAGAGTTAGACATTCATATAGATAGCTGACAATCAGTGAACAGTCATAGAGCTGTAGATTCATACAGATAGCTGACAATCAGTGAACAATCATTGAGTTAGAGATTCATATAGATAGCTGACAATCCGTGAACAGTCATAGAGTTAGAGATTCATATAGATAGCTGACAATCAGTGAACAGTCATAGATTTAGAGATTCATATAGATAGCTGACAATCAGTGAACAGTCATAGAATTAGAGATTCATATATATAGCTGACAATCAGCGAACAGTCATAGAGTTAGAGATTCATAAAGTTAGCTGACAATCAGTTAATAGTCATAGAGTTAGACATTCATATAGATAGCTGACAATCAGTGAACAGTCATAGAGTTAAAATTTCATATAGACAACTCACAATCAGTGAACAGTCATAGAGCTGTAGATTCATACAGATAGCTGACAATCAGTGAACAATCATTGAGTTAGAGATTCATATAGATAGCTGACAATCCGTGAACAGTCATAGAGTTAGAGATTCATATAGATAGCTGACAATCAGTGAACAGTCATAGATTTAGAGATTCATATAGATAGCTGACAATCAGTGAACAGTCATAGAGTTAGAAATTCATATAGACAAATTACAATCAGTGAACAGTCATAGAGTTAGAGATTCATATAGATAGCTGAAAATCATTGAACAGCCATAGAGTTAGAGATTCATATAGATAGCTGACAAGCTGTGAACTGTCATAGAGTTAGAGATTCATATAGATAGCTGACAGTCAGTTAACAATCATAAAGCTAGAGATTCATATAGATAGCTGACAATCAGTGAACAGTCATAGAGTTAGAGATTCATATAGATAGCTGACAATCAGTGAACAGTCATAAAGTTAGAGATTCATATAGAAAGCTGACAATCAGTGAACAGTCATAGAGTTAGAGATTCATATAGATAGCTGACAATCAGTGAAAAGTTATAGAGTTAGAGATTCATATAGATAGCTGACAATCAGTGAACAGTCATAGAGTTAGAGATTCATATAGATAGCTGACAATCAGTGAACAGTCATAGAGTTAGAGATTCATATAGACAACTGACAATCAGTGAACAGTCATAGAGTTAGAGATTCATATAGATAGCTGACAATCAGTGAATAGTCATAGAGTTAGAGATTCATATAGATAGCTGACAATCAGTGAACAGTCATAGAGTTAGAGATTCATATAGATAGCTGACAATCAGTGAACAGTCATAGAGTCAGAGATTTATATAGATAGCTGACAATCATTGAACAGTCATAGAGTTAGAGATTCATATAGATAGCTGACAATCAGAGAACAGTCATAGAGTTAGAGATTCAAATAGATAGCTGACAATCATTGAACAGCCATAGAGTTAGAGATTCATATAGATAGCTGACAAGCTGTGAACTGTCATAGAGTTAGAGATTCATATAGATAGCTGACAGTCAGTTAACAATCATAAAGCTAGAGATTCATATAGGTAGCTGACAATCAGTGAACAGTCATAGAGTTAGAGATTCATATAGATAGCTGACAATCAGTGAACAGTCATATAGTTAGAGATTCATATAGATAGCTGACAATCAGTGAACAGTCATAGAGTTAGAAATTCATATAGACAAATTACAATCAGTGAACAGTCATAGAGTTAGAGATTCATATAGATAGCTGACAATCATTGAACAGCCATAGAGTTAGAGATTCATATAGATAGGTGACAAGCTGTGAACTGTCATAGAGTTAGAGATTCATATAGATAGCTGACAGTCAGTTAACAATCATAAAGCTAGAGATTCATATAGATAGCTGACAATCAGTGAACAGTCATAGAGTTAGAGATTCATATAGATAGCTGAAAGTCAGTGAACAGTCATGGAGTTATAGATTCATATAGACAACTGACAATCAGTGAACAGTCATAGAGTTAGAGATTCATATAGATAGCTGACAATCAGTGAACAGTCATAGAGTTAGAGATTCATATAGATAGCTGACAATCTGTGAAGAGTCATAGAGTTAGAGATTCATATAGATAGCTGACAATCAGTGAACAGTCATAGAGTTAGAGATTCATATGGATAGCTGACAATCAGTGAACAATCATAGCTTTAAAGATTCATATAGATAGCTGACAATCAGTGAACAGTCATAGAGTTAGAGATTCATATAGATAGCTGACAATCAGTGAACAGTCATAGAGTTAGAGATTCATATAGATAGCTGACAATCAGTGAACAGTCATAGAGTTAGAGATTCATATAGACAGCTGACAGTCAGTGAACAGTCATAGAGTTAGAGATTTATATAGATAGCTCACAATCATTAAACAGTCATAGGGTAAGAGATTCATATAGACAGCTGACAGTCAGTGAACATTAATAGAGTTAGAGATTCATATAGACAGCTGACAATGAAAACTACAGATATATTAGTAATAAATACATTCTCTGGAGTTGGAGTTGCTCAGTTTACGTTTGTCTACGTTGTGCGATTGTCTGTCCCAACGCCTATATACCCATAGAGAGGAGAGGTCCTGTACTGTTTACTACTTCATCAATACATTTTGTGATAAGTCAGGATCGGAGCCCTCCTTCGTAACATCCGTTCTGTGACACCTGGTCCTGTACTGATCACTACTGCATCAATACAGTTTGTGATAAATCAGGACCGGAGCCCTCCTCTGTAACAACCGTTCTATGACATAAGGAATTTACAAGAAAAACTTTGTTCTTGGGGGTACTTGGTTACCATCTTTTTTTTTTGTCAGCAGTACTCCATCTCGCCAGTGAGAAACACATTCAATTTGTTGTGGTAACTAGTAACTCGGCAGGGTAGCCACAGCTCACATCTTATATCTCAGCAGCGAATATAAGCTCACGTCTCATGAACCAGAAGATCACGTGAGTCAGAAGATCACGAGATACCAGAAGATCTCCTGAAATAGAAATATCACGAGAACTAGAAGATCACCTGAACCAGAAGATCTCGTGAGCCAGAAGCTCCTAAAGATTTTTTTGTCCCCTCTGAAGACAATAAGCGGATGGGATGAGAATACCCTTTTAGTAGAATAATCTGTTAGTGTCAGGGTCAACAATACCCTGTTAGTGTCAGGGTCAGCCCTACCCCGTTAGTATCAGGGTCAGTAATTCTCCGTTGATGTCAGAGACAACATTTCACTCTTAGAGTCAGGGTCAACAATACGCCGTTAGTGTTAGGGTCAACAATACCCTGTCAGTGTCAGGGTCAGTAAGGAGTATATGATGTTTTTGTTCGATATGGAGGGAGGGGAAAGAAGCCATTTTAGGACTTTGCCCTGGTTGCTGAAAACTAAACACATTGGCCCCCCTTTGGAGACCTTTATCATCAAAGATGTCATCACATATATCAGTCGAAATGTGATTATTTGCCAAAAACTGCTACTCCTGTTATAGAGGTGAGAAAGTTGAAGAAGGATTTCTGATAGATTCAGTGAACAGCTTTGAGATACAATATACAATCCCCCGGTCTCATCCCATCTCAATGGAGCTGAACACATGGAAACATCAGATGCTACATAACGGCTCTAACTCCTAATACACCAGGAGTATGAATAATGGAAATACATTAATTCAGACTTTCGGAATCATATCACCAAATAATATTCAAAAGCTCACCTATTTGTGATCGTCAATTTCTCTTCATTTCTACTATCTTTTTTCTTTTCAGTTTTAAAGATTTTTTTTTTACAAGTCCCTGAATTCGTTTACATTCACAATACACATCACATAATTGTATGAGAGTCAACTTTTCGTTTTCGTCAACTTAACTTCCGATTTTAAAGTGATCTTTTGTTTCCACAAAGTGACTGGGATAGATAGATTGTGATCTGGGGACACTTAATGGAGAGAGCTACATTGTGATCTGTGAACTATTAAGTGACAGGGCTACATTGTCATCTGGAAACAGTTTAGCTTTTCAATGTTAAACTTAGTTTTTTCGTGTTTTGTATTGGCATCCGTTGGAAGACTTTTAGCCGAAACGTCCATTTAATTGTTACTAAACATATTTTAATATCTTATTTATATGTTTTATAACCACATTCTTAGGACCGATTCTGAAATTGACTCACAAACGCCAACACCTTGGCCAACACCCAGACCAACACCCTGGTGACATATTTTACCTTTCAAGATGAACTTTTAAATAAAAATGTTTCTCAACTTGTTAATAAATTACAACACCTGGGAAAGTGGGGTGGGTGGGAGGTATGATTATTTATACATCAATTGATCACCCTTAGATTTTAAAAATTCTATCAATAAAATAATGCAAAATGAAAACACCACACAAAGACCAACACAATGGTATCACGACACAAGGACCAACACAATGGTATCACGACACAAAGGCAAACACAATGGTATCACGACACAAAGACCAACACAATGGTATCACGACACAAAGACCAACACAATGGTATCACGACACAAAGACCAACACAATGGTATCACGACACAAAGGCAAACTCAATGGTATCACGACACAAAGACCAACACAATGGTATCACGACACAAAGGCAAACTCAATGGTATCACGACACAAAGACCAACACAATGGTATCACGACACAAAGGCAAACTCAATGGTATCACGACACAAAGACCAACACAATGGTATCACGACACAAAGGCCAACACAATGGTATCACGACACAAAGACCAACACAATGGTATCACGACACAAAGGCAAACACAATGGTATCACGACACAAAGACCAACACAATGGTATCACGACACAAAGGCCAACACAATGGTATCACGACACAAAGACCAACACAATGGTATCACGACACAAAGGCAAACACAATGGTATCACGACACAAAGACCAACACAATGGTATCACGACACAAAGGCAAACACAATGGTAACAGGAAGCAAGACAAATACAATGAGAACACAATTAGTCAATCCGAATTGTTTCAAATATCTAAAAGCATGTGCACTTTCTGGCTTCACCCTTTTTTTTAAATAGAGCAGTTTCTTTTTGTTGTGTTTGAAAGACTCGCCTCGGTCCAGTGATCTATATGCCATTCATTACTGGGCCATTTCTCCGATACCATATTGATTGGAGCTTTTAATATAAGTTGAATCGATTTATCTGACAAGTCTGTTCTAGAACTTGTATACTGCATATGGCAGTCCTTGATCGAGTTTTTATAAAGAGGTCAATCATATTACGTGACATAATAAATGAACATTTTCTGAAAGTTCTGGCTAGACCTCATAGACCTCATAGACCTCTAGACCTTATAGACCTCATAGACCTTATAGACCTCATATACCTCATAGACCTTATAGACCTCATAGACATTATAGACCTCATAAACCTTATAGACCTCATAGACCTTATATACCTCATAGACCTCATAGACCGTATACACATCATAGACCTTATAAACCTCATAGACCTTATAGACCTTATAGACCTCACAGACATCATAGATCTTATAGACCTCATAGACCTCATAGACCTTATATAAATCATAGACCTTATAGACCTCACAGACCTTATTGACCTCATAGACCTCACAGACATCATAGACCTTATATACATCATAGACCTCATAGACCTCATATACCTTATAGACCTCATATACCTTATAGACCCCATAGACCTTATAGACCTCATAGACCTCATAGACCTCATATACCTTATAGACCTCATAGACCTTATAGACCTCATAGACCTCATAGACCGTATACACATCATAGACCTTATAGACCTCATAGACCTTATACACATCATAGACCTTATAGACCTCATAGACCTCACCGACCTCATAGACCTCATAGACATTATAGACCTCATAGACCTCACAGACCTTATAGACCTCATAGACCTCATAGACCTCATAGACCTCATAGACCTTTTATACATCATAGACCTTAAAGACCTCATATACCTCACAGACCTCATAGATTTTATATATATCATAGACCTTATAGACCTCACAGACCCCATAGACCTCATAGACCTTATAGACATTTTAGACCTCATAGACCTTATACACATCATAGACCTCACAGACCTCATAGACCTTATACACATCATAGACCTCACAGACCTCATAGACCTCATAGAACTTATAGACCTCATAGAACTTATAGCCCTCATAGACCTCATAGATCTCATAGAACTTATAGACCTCATAGACCTCATAGATCTTATATATATCATAGACCTCATAGACCTCATAGACCTTATATACATCATAGACCTTATAGACGTAGACCTCACATACCTCATAGACCTCATAGACCTTATATACATTATATACCTTATAGATTTCATAGACCTTATAGACCTCATAGACCTCATAGACCTCATAGAACTTATAGACCTCATAGACCTCATAGATCTTATATATATCATAGACCTTATAGACCTCATAGACCTCATAGACCTTATATACATTATATACCTTATAGATCTCATAGACCTTATAGACCTCATAGACCTCATAGACTTCACAGACCTCATAGACCTCATAGACCTCATAGAACTTATAGACCTCATAGACCTCATAGATCTCATAGAACTTATAGACCTGATAGACCTCATAGATCTTATATATATCATAGACCGTATAGACCTTAAAGACCTCATAGACCTCACAGACCTCATAGACCTCATAGAACTTATAGACCTCATAGATCTCATAGAACTTATAGACCTCATAGACCTCATAGATCTTATATATATCATAGACTTTATAGACCTCATAGACCTCACAGACCTCATAGACCTTATATAAATTATAGACCTTATAGATCTCATAGACCTTATAGACCTCATAGACCTCATAGACCTTATAGACCTCATAGACCTTATACACATCATAGACCTTATAGACCTCATAGACCTCACATACCTCATAGACCTTATATACATCATAGACCTTAAATACCTCACAGACCTCACAGACCTCATAGACCTTATATACATCATACACCTTATAGACCCCATAGACCTCACAGACCTCATAGACTTCACAGACCTCATAGACTTTATTCATTCAAATTGTATCCACATATTTTAATATGTATATGTAGCTAGTAGTCTGACCTCGGTGAGCCTACTGCGTATTTGAAATCTAAGGACTATTATGTCATTTGCTGTATTTGATGTATAACAATATTGATTTATTATTGTAATTTGTTGTATAACAATATTGCTTATATTAAGTCATTTGCTGTACAACAATATTGATTTATATTGTGTTCTTTGATTTACAACAATATTGATTTCCCCGTGCGACTGAACATAATCATAATGTTTTATTATTTCAGTTAAAAATTGAGTCTGAGTGATTCATTGAATCCACTCCTGCCACTTTAAAAGTCTACAATGACTCGGCACCACAGTCTGTAAAGATGATTGCTACAATGACAAGGCACCACATCATGTAAAGATGGTTGCTACAATGACAAAGCACCACATCATGTTAAGATGGTTGCTAAATGACTCGGCACCACAGCCTGTAAAGATGGCTGCTACAAGGACTCGGCACCTCATCTTGTAAAGATGGTTGCTACAATGACACGGCACAACAGCCTGTAAAGATGGCTGCTAAAATGACACGGCACCACATCCTGTAAAGATGGTTGCTAAATGACTCGGCACTACATCATGTAAAGATGGTTGCTACAATGACACGGCACCACATCATGTAAAGATGGTTGCTAAATGACTCGGCACCACAGTTTGTAAAGGTGGTTGCTACAATGACTCGGCACCACATCCTGTAAAGATGGTTGCTACAATGACTCGGCACCACAGCCTGTAAAGATGGTTGCTACAATGACATTTCTATCTACCCTAAGTCTGGTGCCTTCACACAATTCATGTGGCTGTCAGATTGCGCCCTTCTGCTGATCTCTCTCATTGCACCCCCTATCCAGACCCTACCCATACTTTACACGAGGGGCCGTCTCCTCCCCCTCCCCCAAACCTATCAAAGTAATAGTACCGTTATCTTTTCATCTATAAAAATAATGGATAATTAGAATTTAAAGGATTTTATTGATTTTTATTAACCTTAATATTATGTTCCTATAACGTTGTACACATAATCAGACTAAGACAATTCTGGAGGTCCAACTAAGTTGGGTCTAAAAACATAACAACAGCGGTTCCACCACCCGATGAAAAAAATTTAGGCTGATCGAGTATTTCTATAACATCACCAGGGGCACTATCCCACCTGATAAAATTGTATAATTTGCGTTAAATGTAAGATTCAAATAAACCGGAAGCTACTCTTTTATTTTGAACCATTCGAAGCCCAGCATGAAATAGACTCAACTTGTTTAGTTTCGTATTCTCCATTTGGCGTTCATCCCACGTCTCATATAACCGTGGATTATGAAAATATTGGAACATTCATCGTAGCCTCTAAATAAAATGTTCTGATCTGATTACAGTAAACACAGGCAGTTGGGGGCTGACAGTCGGCCCTGGGATCACATTTCTCGGGGAGATATCAAACGAAGCTATGATTGCGTTGGTGTTGTTGATCAACACATATGTGATGAGAGTCTGTGAGTCAGTTTGAAATATGTGACTGTGACTCATGCGTCTTGAAACATTGGTTAATTATGTAAAGTGGTAATTTAAAACAAATATACTATTGTACCATTAGTGGCAAACAAAGACAGCGCTCTGCATCTTCGTTTATTTTTTTACTGCACACGAGTTAGATCAAATGATAAACTTGACTCTTGTCTATGCTAGAAACAACAAGGCCTAAATTACCTAGGCCTCTGTGAGAATGAAAAGTAAGGGCATCAAATATTTCTTGTTATACTTTTATGGGTGGTAATAACATCACTAGCGGCAGTATAACATCACCAGGGGCAGTATAACATCATCAGGGGCAATATAAAATCAACAGGGCAGTATAACACCACCAGGGTAGTAAAACCCCACCAGGGGCAGTATATCATCACTAGGGGCAGTATAATGTCGTCAGGGGCAGTATAACGTCACCAGAGGCAGTATAAAATAACCAGGGGCAGTATAACGTCACCAGGGGCAGTATAACATCACTAGGGGGAGTATAACATCACCAGGGGCAGTATAAAATCACCAGGGGCAGTATAACAAAACTAGGGGCAGAATAACAAAAATAGGGGCAGTATAACGTCACCAGGGGAAGTATAACATCACTAGGGGGAGTATAACATCACCAGGGCAGTATAACATCACTAGGGGCAATATAACCTTTCTAAATGTTTATCCATATTTTGTAAATTTCTAATCAAGTAACATACCTTTGGCACTGTCACGTTCTGTCATTGTGATGTAATAACATACCTTTGGCACTGTCACGTTCTGTCATTGTGATGTAATAACATACCTTTGGCACTGTCACGTTCTGTCATTGTGATGTAATAGCTTACCTTTAAGGCTGTCACGATCTGTCATTGCAATGCAATCTCAAATAACAAATTGTTGGCACTATCGCAATCTGTCATTGCAATATAATCTCAAATGCAAATTTGTCGACACTGTCACGACATGTCATTGTAATCTCTAAGAACCAATAAATTGTTTTCTCAAACCCAAAATGGATACTTACGGATCAGGGTCATGTCCCATTATTTCAAAGGTCGAGATTTCTGGCTACTTGCTTTGAAAACTAGTTTTCAAAATGATTAATAATCTCAAGACAAACCATAATTGTATGCGTTGTTTTAATATTCCATGAAATCTGTGAGACCAATTTCCAGACATTTTATGTCATCCTTTAAAAAATAGTTTGAAATCCAAATTTTGTCTTTACATTTAAAAAAAAATTAACTTCAAATTTCAAAATTAATAATAAACTATAATGAAAATTTTTAAACACATCTGTATAAAGTGTGTGGGTAATTTAAGCCAGGGGAAGCCACTCATGTGTTGGGCCGTAAGCTTCAATATCAGAACGATGAAAAGGAATTGTTTCTTTTAGCGCATGTCCGCAAACAATGGCTGCCTGATTTACCACACAAAACAGATTTCAAACAACGACCATCTGCCTTAAGACAAACTTACGAGACCGGTACGTGAACGGTCCAACTTTAGCTTCGCTCAGATAACATTTCAAGTTTTAGCTTATAAATATGGCCTATAATCACGATACAACATACAGTTCTATGCAGCAGGTTTTTATAGTATGTCTGGTCCTTTCAACAGCTTCAGTAAACATGGAATAACTTTTTTTTAAATTATATTTTCTCCTTTGTTAAAATCCAACTTGACATGATCGGGTGAGTATGTTTGGTCGTAGTCAACTTGACCTCTCACACCTAGCCATAGATGTAGCAAACATGGGTGTAGCTGCCCGACCTCTCACAACCAGCCATAGCAGTATCAAACATGGGAAAAGCTGCCCGACCTCTTACAACTTGCCATAGCAGTAGCAACATGGGTGTAGCTGCCCGACCTCTCACAACTGGCCATAGCAGTATCAAACATGGGTGTAGCTGCCCGACCTCTCACAACTTGCCATAGCAGTATCAAACATGGGTGTAGCTGCCCGACCTCTCACAACTGGCCATAGCAGTATCAAACATTTGTGTAGCTGCCCGACCTCTCACGACTGGCCATAGAAGTAGCAGACATGGGTGTAGCTGCCCGACCTCTCACAACTGGCCATAGCAGTATCAAACATGGGTGTAGCTGCCCGACCTTTCACAACTGGCCATAGAAGTAGCAGACATGGTAGCTGCCCGACCTCTCACAACTGGCCATAGAAGTGACAAAAATTATTGTAGCATGCGCGTGACTCCTTGTAAAGACACCATCTTTTCCATGTGGATCAATAAATTGCATAAGTTGCGCAGGTGTCGACATTTTATAGACACGATTTTACAGCAACTTATACAATATATGACGTCTGTATATAGATTCCGTTTATCAACATTACAGAATATAATTTTCAGAAGGCTTCAGACTTTTGCTTTCAGGTAGTTCTTGTCAGCATACAAACTAAGAAACATAAAAAAATGAAATAACTTTATCACCCATGTATTGTAAAACTAAAATCATCACCAATGTCCTATTATGGGAAGGGAGTAAATAGATCCCACCAGGATTGTATTAGTTCTCTATCGATATAAAGACAGTAGATAGTTGCCTTGAAAACTTTAGTTCTCTATCGATATAAAGTCAGTAGATAGTTGCCATGAAAACTTTAGTTCTCTATAGATATAAAGACAGTAGATAGTTGCCTTGAAAACTCCATTTCTCTATCGATATAAAGACAATAGATAGTTGCCTTGAAAACTTTAGTTCTCTATCGATATAAAGACAATAGATAGTTGCCTTGTAAACTTTAGTTCTCTATCGATATAAAGACAATAGATAGTTGCCTTGAAAACTTTAGTTCTCTATCGATATAAAGACAATAGATAGTTGCCTTGTAAACTTTAGTTCTCTATCGGTATATATACAATAGATAGTTGCCTTGTAAATTCGATTCATTTTCTTCCAGCATCTCTCGGTGCTTCATCAGTCAATTGTTTCTTTCATTGACCAACAACTCTCTGATGTTGTGAATGCGATCTTGATGTTTTTGAAGATGTTCCTGACGTTGAGAACATTCTCTTGATGTTGAGAAAATGGTCTTGATGTTGCAAACATGATCTTGGTGTTGTGAACACGATCTTGGAGTTGTGAACATGATCTTGATAAAATGAACATATCTTGATGTTGTGAACATGATCTTCATGTTGTGAACATGATCTTGAAGATCTTTTTAAATCCAATGCGTCATCGTGTTAAATGACTAATAGAATCTTGCTGTCTCATTTAAATCTTATCAACAAACGTTCATTGCCACTTGCCTTGTGGCAAGATCAAATGGCACCCAGGTCAGGGGGCGTGTGGCAAGATCACGTGAGACCCAGGTCACATGACGTGTGGCTAGATCAAGAAGAGCCTAGGTCACATGATGTGTGGCAAGATCAAGTGGCATCCTTGTCACGCGAGGTGTTACAAGATGCAGTAAAATTTAGAGTCATCGTTATGAAAGCAATGTCCCCATAATTTCATTTTGTAGACAATGTGTCCTATATTATTTTTATGCCTAGGTATCACCCACTTTTAAAACCACAGGCCTAGTTGAGTTTTGGCTAAAATATCGTATTTACAAATAAATACTTTTTTTTTTTTGTATTTTAAAAAGAACAGAGACAATATGTAAGACATAGCTAGACATTGGGAAATTTAGAATTTTTCAATCCCATTCGTGGCTATCCCTCCCCCATAATTCCACGCAGCGAAAAGGAAATGTTTATTTTGGGGTTTTCACGGCGAGCAACTCCAGGCTTAAAACAACATCATTTGTGCTATCAAATGGATGCTGTTAGCACGCACACAGCAGCCAGCATTGAATCGAGGCTGTAAGTTTAGCCAGGACAGCTGCTTGCTCGGCTTGTGCGAAATAGCAGACGTGAGTTATAGACCAAATTTTTTTAATTGATGAAAATTGAGATTAAAAGACTATAGACTTAGGCTTCTGAGGATTTGACTTTAAATTGGCTTTTTGTTATTGTTGCTTGATTTTGTTTTTTTTTGGGTGGGTGGGGGTGGGGGGGGGGGTTAATGATTATTATTCAGATGACTTCATACCAACCCAAGGAAGTAGAAATATATAAGATAAGTTTGATAAAGGAAATAATTGAAATGATGGCTGGTTAGAGGATGTAATAAAGAAAAGTTTTATTAAACAACCCTTTAAACTAAGTGCTTCGTATAAATCCTCTATCAAATGTCATATCGAGCAATGGGGGCCCGGCTGAACATTTGACAAAATAGGCATTCAGGTGCAGGTAAAGCACATTTTAAGAATCCCAATTAGTGCGCCCTCCACCCCAAGGCTCGCAACCATACACTTTTTTACGCCCCTAAACTATATTACTATTCTAATGTCCCATCACAAATAAACGGGGCATTTATTACACCAAACATTTCTGTACCGGTAATGTACCGGTACAACAAAAGAAAGTATTACGCACCAAACGCACTGGTTAGTGATAGGGTAACCCTAACCCTATCCCTAACCGAACACTCTTCATTCATCAAAGGTATCGGGAATTGTATCACGTGAAGGTAATGGCCATCACAGTTATCGGGAATTGTATCACGTGAAGGCAATGGCAGAATTTTCATATTACTCTTGAAAAACAGAATACAACTGATGTTTGGGGCAAGGGTTGGAGCTCAACATTTGAAAGAATGTGTTGTCATCGGCAAGGAGTCTATGTGCCAAGTTTTAGCTCGAGAGATTGACGGGAAGTGGGTCAGTTAGCCTTTCGAATATTTGCCACACACCCAGAAAGAAACACGAAAAAAGAAAGGAAATTAATATAAGGGATTTAAAAATAACTTATGCAAATTATGTTTTTAAGAAAACAAGAAGTTCAGGTCCTGGGATATGTTGCAATAACTCCACAAAATATATTCACTGATACATAAACAACCACAACAATGAAGAGACACACAAGACGGGATAGAGACACACAAGACGGGATAGAGACACACACGACGGGATAGAGACACACACAAGACACTGATAGACACACAAGACGGGATAGAGACACACAAGACGGGATAGAGACACACAAGACGGGATAGAGACACACAAGACGGGATAGAGACACACAAGACGGGATAGAGACACACAAGACGGGATAGAGACACACACAAGACACTGATAGACACACAAGACGGAGACAGGCACAAAAACAGAGAGAGTCACACCAGACAAAGGTTAATAATTCATAATATGATTAAATCATACAATATTTACATTCCCTTATTTCTGTTTCATTTTCCCCACCACTTATGCTCGTTTCGTCCAAATATCTTGTTTTTTTTATTTCTTTATTAAAATGTTTAATTAACAAAAAAAAATGTATGTAATAAAAGCACACAGCAATAGTTTAGTTGCTTATAATGCAAGGGAGACAGACTTACTGATTAAAATACAAGTAAATTGCATTGCCTCCCTTTATTAATAACACTTTTTTTTCAGTAGAGGGTCCAGACTCTCTCACGGGAAGGTTTCTTAGAGGGTCCAGACTCTCTCACGGGAAGGTTTCTTAGAGGGTCCAGACTCTCTCACGGGAAGGTTTCTTAGAGGGTCCAGACTCTCTCACGGGAAGGTTTCTTAGAGGGTCCAGACTCTCTCACGGGAGGGTTTCTTAGAGGGTCCAGACTCTCTCACGGGAGGGTTTCTTAGAGGGTCCAGACTCTCTCACGGGAGGGTTTCTTAGAGGGTCCAGACTCTCTCACGGGAGGGTTTCTTAGAGGGTCCAGACTCTCTCACGGGAGGGTTTCTTAGAGGGTCCAGACTCTCTCACGGGAGGGTTTCTTAGAGGGTCCAGACTCTCTCACGGGAGGGTTTCTTAACAAAGACGTTTGTGCAAAAAATACCTGACATTCTTACCTTAGTCCAGCTGGTTGTTTTATTGTACAGTGTACAATGTTGCTTTATTGTACAGTGTACAATGTTGCTTTATTGTACAGTGTACTATGTTGCTTTATTGTACAGTGTACTATGTTGCTTTATTGTACAGTGTACTATGTTGCTTTATTGTACAGTGTACAATGTTGCTTTATTGTACAGTGTACAATGTTGCTTTATTGTACAGTGTACAATGTTGCTTTATTGTACAGTGTACTATGTTGCTTTATTGTACAGTGTACTATGTTGCTTTATTGTACAGTGTACTATGTTGCTTTATTATAGTGTATTATGTACAGTAATCAGCTAATTGATATCTGAACAAATTTGCAAGCAAAGAGAATATTTTTAGTGTTGCTACTTTTTAATTAGAAGTCATAGTAGTCATACAAGTCATAGTAGTGATACAAGTCATAGTAGTCATACAAGTCATACAAGTCATAGTAGTCATACAAGTCATAGTAGTCATACAAGTCATAGTAGTCATAGGCAGTGACAGTTCTTAGTTTTCTTAATATTTCAATTTAAACTGACCATCTAATACATTTTTGAACAGCTATTATTCTTTGTATTACTGACCTTTTTTGAACAGTTATTTTTCTTTGTATTGCTGACCTTTATTGAACAGCTATTTTTCTTTGTATTGCTGACCTTTATTGAACAGCTATTTTTCTTTGTATTGCTGACCTTTTTTGAACAGCTATTTTTCTTTGTATTGCTGACTTTTTTGAACAGCTATTATTCTTTGTATTACTGACCTTTTTTGAACAGCTATTTTTGTTTTTTTTGGGAAAGTGTTGGTAATTTAAGGTAACAGAAAAAATAAGATCATGCGGAGTATAAGTTGGCCTTGACCTTCAGGTATCACATGATGGGAGCACCACTTGTTTACAAAAGAGAAATAACTAGACAAAGACTGGACTATTTATTGCTTTTAAAATGTTGATATAAAGTAGTTGAATGAATTTTAATTGGAAAATTTGTAGTAAGAAAAGGGCAAGTAATTTAAGCCCTGGACTTGAAGAGGAAAAACATTTTTAATGACTTTATGACTTGAAAAATAAAATTGGAAAAATCGATTTTTCTGTTTATTTACAAAACAATGAATGTGTTTTACATTGAAATTAAACAAACAAAATGTAAAAAAATGTGATAACTGCATTACATATTTATGGACTAGTGATAAATCTCACATAAACAAGTACAGTGTTAAGTGTGTATCATATGGTTACCAGTAAGTAGTTATTTCAGCACATAAGAAATTTATATGAACGTTAGATAAATGTTTGGAACAATTGATTTTGAGAATCAAATCAAAATCTGTCAGCATTAAAATTAAAATACTTATTTTGGCTGATTAAATCTAAATACTAATTCAGGTTAGGCACAAAAATATTTTAACCATAAAGAATGATACCATGAGAAATAGAAATATTTGCTTTAGTGAAAATGGAGTGTGGTACACTTAGAAATCATTTTCAGCCATATTGAACTCTTTAAAAGAAAAAGTTAAAATATTAAAAGTTAAAACATTCAAAGTTCAAACATTAAAAGTTCAAACAGATCTACATAATAATTACAAATATCTGACTTAAAATCAATAAAATCACTCAAAAAATTGATTCTGGAGGAGAAAATCTAAAACATGAAAATTAGAAAATAAATAGAATCCATATTTTGACTTGTTATAGAATTATTTAAAGACATCAGACACAATTATAGGTTAAGTTCAAGAGGTACATGTGATGTCCAACAGTCTGAATAACAGAATGTTGCATAGAGTGCATTATGGCTTGACGTAAACAGTGGTAGAACTTATATCATTGTATTAAAAGAATAGAACCTGGCTAATAATAATAGCTTGCTAAAAATCTAAACAAAATAAATAGCATCTTTTGAGAAACAATGTTTTAGAAAAAAACATTTTTTTGTTAGAAAACTGATTAGTGTAAGTGAATTTTCCAAGAGATGAACTATCAGTTTATTCCTATTTTACATGCTTTTTTTAAAAATATTATTAATGAATTTTAAAAGTACAATACAATATTTTTTTACAACTCCATTTATGAGTTAAAGGATGGAATTGGACAAGTGTTGTGTTGTATCAAAACTATGAAATTTTCCCCTTCTGTTAGGACCACCTGTTCAAGACACAGATTTTGGTATAGAAAATCTTTCCAAAATAGGAGTACACCACATAGGATTATGGACTATTTTAACATTTTCTTCAGACTTATTAATGAGAGTTCCATTTCAAACAGACACGCCATCTGCAATCAATAAATCCACAATCATTCATTATACAAGCATTAACTGGACGTGCTTTACAAAAAAGTTAATTCAAACAACAATAAAAAATAAAGAGCTACCAATTAGATTTTACAAATGACAATATTTGTAAGACGTAACATTAACACGTATTTCAACATTATGCTCTCAGAGTTTGGATGGCAACATGACGTTGGCCGCCGCCTCTTGTCGCAAACCTCCGCCAAAGTTTTGCCCAATCATAAGATTATTATTGCCAAATATGTTGTTGGGATCAATATATTGTTTCACTGCTTGAAGAGTTCCCAATCCAATGTCTCCAATGGTTTTTCTCAGCCACTGCTTACGGATTTTACCAACTATAATAGAAAAAAATAATATTACCAATGATGAAATGACAATAACTGTAACAATAAATGCTGTTTAATATGGTTAATATGTTTAGTGAAATGGCTCAAACTTGGGTTTCACTAACTCTTAGAAATTGTACTTGTGATCTCTGAACAGGTTGGGCCTTCATCTCTTCTTAGTACAAAATGTAAGATAGAGGTCAAACATGATCTGTTCTTAGTACAAAATGTAAGATAGAGGTCGAACATTATCTCTTCTTAGTACAAAATGTAAGATAGAGGTCAAACAAGATCTGTTCTTAGTACAAAATGTAAGATAGAGGTCGAACATTATCTCTTCTTAGTACAAAATGTAAGATAGAGGTCTAACATGATCTGTTCTTAGTACAAAATGTAAGATAGAGGTCGAACATTATCTGTTCTTAGTACAAAATGTAAGATAGAGGTCTAACATGATCTGTTCTTAGTACAAAATGTAAGATAGAGGTCAAACATGATCTGTTCTTAGTACAAAATGTAAGATAGAGGTCTAACATGATCTGTTCTTAGTACAAAATGTAAGATAGAGGTCTAACATGATCTGTTCTTAGTACAAAATGTAAGATAGAGGTCAACCATTATCTCTTCTTAGTACAAAATGTAAGATAGAGGTCTAACATGATCTGTTCTTAGTACAAAATGTAAGATAGAGGTCAACCATTATCTCTTCTTAGTACAAAATGTAAGATAGAGGTCAAACATGATCTGTTCTTAGTACAAAATGTAAGATAGAGGTCTAACATGATCTGTTCTTAGTACAAAATGTAAGATAGAGGTCTAACATGATCTGTTCTTAGTACAAAATGTAAGATAGAGGTCTAACATGATCTGTTCTTAGTACAAAATGTAAGATAGAGGTCAACCATTATCTCTTCTTAGTACAAAATGTAAGATAGAGGTCAAACATGATCTGTTCTTAGTACAAAATGTAAGATAGAGGTCTAACATGATCTGTTCTTAGTACAAAATGTAAGATAGAGGTCTAACATGATCTGTTCTTAGTACAAAATGTAAGATAGAGGTCAACCATTATCTCTTCTTAGTACAAAATGTAAGATAGAGGTCAAACATGATCTGTTCTTAGTACAAAATGTAAGATAGAGGTCAACCATTATCTCTTCTTAGTACAAAATGTAAGATAGAGGTCAACCATGATCTGTTCTTAGTACAAAATGTAAGATAGAGGTCAAACATGATCTGTTCTTAGTACAAAATGTAAGATAGAGGTCAAACATGATCTGTTCTTAGTACAAAATGTAAGATAGAGGTCAAACATGATCTGTTCTTAGTACAAAATGTAAGATAGAGGTCAACCATTATCTCTTCTTAGTACAAAATGTAAGATAGAGGTCAAACATGATCTGTTCTTAGTACAAAATGTAAGATAGAGGTCAAACATTATCTCTTCTTAGTACAAAATGTAAGATAGAGGTCAAACATGATCTGTTCTTAGTACAAAATGTAAGATAGAGGTCAACCATGATCTGTTCTTAGTACAAAATGTAAGATAGAGGTCAAACATGATCTCTTCTTAGTACAAAATGTAAGATAGAGGTCAAACATGATCTGTTCTTAGTACAAAATGTAAGATAGAGGTCAAACATGATCTGTTCTTAGTACAAAATGTAAGATAGAGGTCAACCATGATCTGTTCTTAGTACAAAATGTAAGATAGAGGTCAACCATGATCTGTTCTTAGTACAAAATGTAAGATAGAGGTCAAACATGATCTGTTCTTAGTACAAAATGTAAGATAGAGGTCAAACATGATCTGTTCTTAGTACAAAATGTAAGATAGAGGTCAAACATGATCTGTTCTTAGTACAAAATGTAAGATAGAGGTCAAACATGATCTGTTCTTAGTACAAAATGTAAGATAGAGGTCAAACATGATCTGTTCTTAGTACAAAATGTAAGATAGAGGTCAAACATGATCTGTTCTTAGTACAAAATGTAAGGGAAAGGTGACGGTTATGAGAACTGAAACATTAAATGTTTAATACAGCCTCCAGTTTATAGTTTCAACTGAAAATTGTGTCAGTATTGGTGGAAACAAGTGTATTTGGAATACAATATGTAGACGTACCTCCATGGTGATGTGATATGCTTCCACCATTAGCTAAGATTTCTTCTCGGCCGCAAGTCTGAAAATATTTCAAATTTATATTCCTTTAATCTTTTTATTTCTAGTATTTCCTTCTCTGATCATTATTTAATTAGACATGGCACAATCCAATACTGTTCATGAACAAAATATCTGTTCATTACATCTATTAAATTATATAAACAATTAAGGTACAAAATTATTTATTGATTCTTGATGCACATTATTATCAGCTGATAACACATTTTCATATGCCACCACACGCGTACTTAAAAATTTTAATTTAATGGAATCTAACTCTCTAACATATACACATGTTCTAACATATACACATGTTCTAACATACACACATGTTCTAACATACACACATGTTCTAACATAAACATATATTCTAACATATACATATGTTCTAACATTTACATATGTTCTAACATATACATATATTCTAACATATACATATATTCCAACATATACAAAGATTCCAACATATACATATATTCTAACATATACATATATTACAACATATACAAAGATTCCAACATATACATGTATTCTAACATATACACATGTTCAAACATATACATACATATTATACATAAAAAGGTGTCAGTTACTGTTCCTTTGATCAACGGGACCCGTATCCGGAAATTTGATCAAAAGAAATTTTGTCGACGGAAAATTGATCGACGAAAATTTGGTCGAATCTTTTTTTTAGTTTATACTTTAAAATTGTGCGCCAAATTTCTTTTCAACGCATTATTTTTGTTTTACTATATAGTATAGTGCGTTCAAAAAGAAATTTGACGAAAATTTTAACGTCTGAACTGAAAAAAAGATTTGACCAAATTTCCGTTCGATCAAATTTCCGTTGATCAATTTTCCGTCGACTAAATTTCTTTCGATCAAATTTCCGGTAACCAACGGGACCAGATGGGGCAGAATAAACCTAGGACGCCTACCGATTGCTCCAAGGGGGACAACTTTTTTTTATAAATTCAGCATGTGAGGATGCAGTTTGGCGCAATATAAATATAGCCCCCCCCCCCCCCTTTTACTTGATTGTGTTCATGCAAATATTTTATTTTTAGTATTAATAAATAGTCATGTTGTTTCATTGTTTTATTGAAGTTAGGATATTTATATCAACATAAGGGCCAGTATGTGGTGCCAGTATGTGGTGCCAAGGCATAAAGGTCACAGAAAAAGGGCAAATTGAATGAAGTAAAATTTAATTTTTATACCTCTGGCGGTTCGCAACATTTGACATCCCAAACGGCAGGTCGGTTCCCCTTACCGTATCATAATAATACATAATTAAACATACATTATTATTGACAACTACTCCCATGACGTGCAGCATCAGACTGGGTTATATTGCCAACTACTCCCATGACGTGCAGCATCAGACTGGGTTATATTGACAACTACTCCCATGACGTGCAGCATCAGACTGGGTTATATTGACAACCACTCCCTTGACGTGCAGCATCAGACTGGGTTATATTGACAACTACTCCCATGACATGCAGCATCAGACTGGGTTATATTAATGTAAAAAAATGTTGCTAAAAGTAAAGGGCAGACATTTTTATTGCCGTGATCCAGTTCTTCTAGCAACCCCAAATTGTTCAATTTATTTATTTTGTTTTTGTATTGACTGGGATAAAAAGATGTAAGTTTTAAATGACTGGGATAAAAAGATGTAAGTTTTAAATGATTGGGATAAAAAGATGTAAGTTTTAAATGACCGGGATAAAAATATGTAAGTTTTAAATGATTGGGATAAAAAGATGTAAGCTTTAAATGACTGGGATTAAAAGATGTAAGTTTTAAATAGATCTCAATCGTAGTTCTGACACAGTACAATTGTCAAATAATTGTAGTTCTGACACCGTACAATTGTCAAACACATAAAAATCAAACATTGATTTTAAAAAATGGTCAGAGTAGCAGGTCTGTACTATTCGTCAACTAGGTTTTCACATATTTAAGCCTGTGAACTTTTGTTTCCATACCCCCTTATGTAAATGAACAGTTCGATGAATATTTAATTAGCTTTTCAGGTTATCGTTGAGGTCATCTGCCTCAAAACATGTGAAGTTGACTGGGGTAGAGCACAAGCTGGCTTACCTCTATGTGTTCATACAAGTGTACGGGGTTACTAATGCCTCGATAATTGAATGCAAAATAGAAGTAAACACAGGCACCGGAGTCATACGTCTGGGTGACTCTGATGAAAAATATAGAAGTGGAGAGACATTACACGTATAGAAAGTGAGATACATTACATATGTAGAAAGTGAGAAACATTACACATATATAAAGAAGGTGATAAACATTACACATATAGAAAGTAAGAAACATTACATATGAAGAAAGTGAGAAACATTACACATATAGAAAGAAGGTGAGGAACAATACACATGTAGAAGGTGAGAAACATTACATACACAGAAAGTGAGAAACATTACATACACAGAAAGTGAGAAACATTACACATATAGAAAGTGAGAAACATTACATATATAGAAAGTGAGAAACATTTTACATATAGAAGGCAATTAATCCTAGTTAACAAGAAAAAAAACATCTTTTGACAATGTTATTTCATTAATGAGATGCACAATGGGACTAACATCATATCATGTCTAATGTGAGTTTAGACTGTTGTGTCTTTAATGAGATGCACAATGGGACTAACATCCTATCAAGTATAATGTGAGTTTAGACTGTTGTGTCATTAATGAGATGCACAATTGGACTAACATCATATCAAGTCTAGTGTGATTGTAGACTGTTGTGTCTTTAATGAGATGCACAATGGGACTAACATACTATCAAGTCTAGTGTGATTGTAGACTGTTGTGTCTTTAATGAGATGCACAATGGGACTAATATCATATCAAGCATTATGTGATTCCAGCTCAAAATGCCACTTATGCCAGTTCTTTGGGTGATTTTCTAAAAAGAAATATATTGAGGTGTTTTAATATGTGAACGGTTCTGCCAAAAGGATAGTTAAGTTGATGGAGTGGTTCCCAAATTTTTTATGCTGTAAAAATAATTTCATTTTTGAAATCAATAAATTCATATAAGTGCAATTTTATTTTATTCAGCTTAGAACTATTTTAAAATGATTATTTTAAAGACATATCATTATTAAATGCATAACCATTTTCCGCTTAATTATCAAGCTATTTTAAAGGATATTTTAATTTAATACCATTCACAGTGCCCCATCATATTATACATGGGATGAAAGGGCAGGAAGTCTGTTTCTATTGGACCACCAAAATGTATTTTTATAAACCAATTGGACCACCAAAATGTATTTTTATAAACCAATCAGAAACAGTTTGAGGGAAAAGTTTAGGAGGACACACAAAAACATGCCTGTACTTAACCACTGAAAATCTGTGTTTAAATTTACAAAACCTATTTCTGCCAATACAACACCTGTTATTGGCTGAAGCAGCTACAGAGACAACTGCAACCCATTTACATTTGTTTATTGACTAAAGAAACACACAGCTTCCCTTTACGAAAACATTGACACTTTTGTCTTATTTTATCAAAGAACATTATTGTTGATCACACAGTCCAGGGAATCCAATGCTGTTTCCAGGGATGTATAACTATTCCTCATATGAAAGTATTGCTGGGGAATTCTGAGTGATAAAACAATTAAGAATTCTGAGTGATACAACAATTCAAACTTTCAAACCTGTTTTTTCAAAACTCTGATTTTTACAGCTGACCACAACAAGGTCTCATTAAGAGTTTAAAAAAAGGGAGATAAGTAGTTTAATTTTAGTATCAAATGAAAGCCCTTTCAAAGCAATTTTAAAATGTTGAAAAATAATAAACTGATCTATTCTTTTGTGAGAAGGGAACACAAATCAGAACATCCTTCCTTTTTGAATGCTGCAATAGTAAGAACTATTTTATAAATAATTGCTTATCAAACACCAGAACACCCCTAGAAATAATAGTTATATTTAACAAATAAATACACAAATCCAGAGTACAGAAAAACTGACAATTATGTTCTGAAATGGTTTGCTAAGGTTCAAGTCTTTTCTAAGCCAAAATGTACCACGTGGTGAAAAATGTCCTTTTTTGGATCTAACCAGGTAAAATATCTCACCCTTTAAAACTGCAATGTACACAATAGTATATTTTCAAAAGATCTGCGAACTGAAATATGTTCTCAGAAAACTGGCATTGGGAATGAAAATAGATTTTTGCTCTCACAAGATTGGGAATGATAATAGATTATTGCTCTGTTATCACAAGATTGGAAATGATAATAGATTATTGGCTCTGTTATCATAAGATTGGACATGATAATAGATTATTGGCCCTGTCATCACAAGATTGGAAATGATAATAGATTATTGGCCTTGTCATCACAAGATTAGGAATGATAATAGATTATTGGCTCTGTTATCACAAGTGTTCCATTGATCACGTTTAGTATTACCTGCAAGTAATGTACGGAGGAAACTGTATCCCATTATCTTTACACTCTCGATGTAAACGTTCTTTGACATTCTGACACAAATCTAGGCACCTGAAACAAATTTACCATCTATTTATTATGCAGACTCAATCAAAGTGCTATTATTTTCAGACTCAATCAAAGTGCTATTATTTTCAGACTCAATCAAAGTGCTATTATTTTCAGACTGAATCAAAGTGCTTTTATTTTCAGCACAAAACTGAAACTTTAAAAAAATTATTATTGTTTTTGAAAATAAAATTTTCATCGTTATATATATATTTTTTTTTGTTGATTCAAATTTGGACTTTTTAATGACTTTACGACCCAAAATGTCTTTGACTAATAGCAATGGAGATTGATTTTTATAAGCCCAAAAATAATTCTTGGAAAATAATGTCTAATCAGAAATTATTTATCTCATTCAGTAAACAGCTAAACGGTTCTCGCTATTTATAACAATTATAAAATTAATTTTAGTCAGATTTTAAAGAGAATTCAAAATTAATACCCAATTTATTATTTAATAAATAAATTACTTTAAAAAATATAAAAAATATTATATTTGTATAAAATCAAAACCATGATTTTTGTTATTCTTTAGCGTCCCAAGAAACAAAAGTCTCAAATTTTTGTTATTCTTACCTGTCCCAAGAAACAAAAGTCTCAAATTTTTGTTATTCTTTAGTGTCCCAAGAAACAAAAGTCTCAAATTTTTGTTATTCTTACCTGTCCCAAGAAACAAAAGTCTCAAATTTTTGTTATTCTTACCTGTCCCAGGGAACAGAAGTCTCAAATGACTCAGCAACTACATAGTAGTCAAATGCTATGTCCTGTGGAAATAATCAAACTTGTTTTTTGTATACAGAGAAGGAAAACAATATAGTTCAAGAAATGATCAAACTTGTTTTTAGTATAGAGAGAAGGAAAACAATGTAGTTCAAGAAATGATCAAACTTGGTCTTAGTACAGGGAGGAGAACACTTCCTAAATGCAAGGCAGCAAAAAGCTGAGCAGTTTCAGTTCAAGTCTGTCTTCTCTGTTAACAGGTTTATTTTTTCAGGCCACTAATGTTAAGTTATATAGTTTGTTAGGATATTTATCTCTGTTAACATGTATAGTTTCTTAGGATATGTTAATTTGTATAGTTTGTCAGAAGATTTATGTTAACTTAAAGTGAGTATGATAGCACATGTAATAACCATTGATGATTTATTGATAACAGAGAATATGACAATACCAGGTACAGCTCAAAGTTGTCTTTTAGAAGTTGTTGAGGGGCAGACAGGGAAACATTGTAATTAGCTCATTTTGATTCAATGCATAGATGAAGATTTTTTTACAAATTTTAAACTAAAAATAACACAACACATAAAACTACACATAAAACTACACTAAACATAACACTAAACATAACACTAAACATAACACTAAACATAACACTAAACATAACACTAAACATAACACTAAACATAACACTAAACATAACACTAAACATAACACTAAACATAACACTAAACATAACACTAAACATAACACTAAACATAACACTAAACATAACACTAAACATAACACTAAACATAACACTAAACATAACACTAAACGTAACACTAAACGTAACACTAAACGTAATACTAAACATAACACTAAACATAACACTAAACATAACACTAAACATAACACTAAACATAACACTAAACATAACACTAAACATAACACTAAACATAATACTAAACATAACTCTAAACATAATACTAAACATAACACTAAACATAACACTAAACATAACACTAAACATAACACTAAACATAACACTAAACATAACACTAAACATAACACTAAACATAATACTAAACATAATACTAAACATAACACTAAACATAACACTAAACATAACACTAAACATAATACTAAACATAATACTAAACATAACACTAAACATAATTTCTTAACATAACACTAAACATAACTCTACACATAACACTAAACATAACACTAAACATAACACTAAACATAATACTAAACATAACACTAAACATAACTCTACACATAACACTAAACATAACACTAAACATAACACTAAACATAACTCTACACATAACACTAAACATAACACTAAACATAACACTAAACATAACTCTACACATAACACTAAACATAACACAAAACATAACACTAAACATAACTCTACACATAACACTAAACATAACACTAAACATAACTCTACACATAACATGACACATCCACTGAGAATCATCAGCAAATGATGGAGAAAAGATATAACACAGTTCCAGCTTACTCTCAAGTATGCAATGACAAATGTCAACATGTATCCTCTCTCTCCATTGTCAGCCCCTCCAGGAATGCCTCTGTTGACACAAACAACAACATTAGTTTCTATTCAAAATAAAGGAAGGAGCAAATTACAAAACAGTTTAATTTGTTTTTAAAATCTAAACATTACATTAAAACACACAAATCAATGACACCAACAAATCAATGACACCAACAAATCAATGACACCAACAAATCAATGACACCAACAAATCAAGTTTAATTATTTATAATACAAAATGTTTACTCTGTTGAGACATAAAATTCAACTGTCTTGTTATGGACTGTTGAGACCAGAATGAGACAACTGTCCAATTATGGTAACAGCTCATGTTAACCACTCAAAAAATCTGTTTATCGTGTGACTTTGTGACAGTAAAATTACCTAAACATAGCAGCAATCTCATACACACGTTTCTCTTGTGCTGCCACTTCCTGAAATAGAAAAATGTTTTTTAATATTTTGTTTACCCGAGTTTTTAAAAGATTTCATATTAAATCTCCAACCATCCAGAGCACAAATAAACAAATTTCTATTTTACATTAAACATGTTTCTTTAAGCATTAGAAGGAAAACCTACATTTTTCATAAGTTTTTTAAGAGTTTAGATCAACTGGAGCAAATCTTTTCTCCTTCATTCTAAGTTGATAAAAGTTTGTTCATTTGTTTTCAGCATTGTTTCTTCAAATATTAATGTTCTATTAATAAATATTTTTTAAATTTAAAAAAAAAAAAAAAAAAAAAAAAAAAGACTTTCTATCAAAGGCAAATTTAAATGCACTTAAAAGTAGAAAATAATTTTAAAACTCTTAAAATGCAATACACAAAGAGGGACTGTGCCAAAATGTAGATGAGCAATTTACGTAGTCTAAGGATTTGAAATGAATGCAGACAAAACTTAAATAAATTTATTTTTATTAATTTTTAAAAGTAATATCTGCACAGACATATTAAATAATATTGCTACTTTGTAACATAAAACTTGTAATTTTTTTTAATTATTGACAAAAGTAGAATTTTTGACAAAAGTAGAGTTATTGACAAAAGTAGAATTATTGACAAAAGTAGAATTATTGACAAAAGTAGAATTTTTTACAAAAGTAGAATTATTGACAAAAGTAGAATTTTTGACAAAAGTAGAATTATTGACAAGACTAGAATTTTTGACAAAAGTAGAACTATTGACTTTTTTAAACATCAAATACTTAAAGAATCCCTGTTGAAGTGACGTCATGCTTTACCTGGGAATAAAACTACAGAAAAGAAGATCCAATGTCACCCACCCACCCACCAAACCACCCACCCACCCACCCGTTCACTCAACTGCTAAGCAGACACTGTCAACCACTATAATTTGAGCAACAGTTTTAAGATGACTCAGTTTTCCAGCCACTCACCTGGTCAACATTGCACAAGAAATCTTAAAATGTCCTAAGTTTATAAAAAGAAGGCTCTATCCACACACATGATGGCCACACATCCACACACACGACGGCCACACATCCACGCACACGATAACCACACATCCACTCACACAATGGCCACACATCCACACACACCATGGCCACAAATCCACTCAAATGATGGCCACACATCCACACACACGATGGCCACACATCCACACACATAATGGCAATGCGAGCAGAGAGAAAGCTTTAAAAATATCTTTAAATAACAAGAGTTGAGCACCTCTTTGGTCCCCTCAAATAACAATGTGGCCACCGACAGCTTCATTGGGTCAAAGCCTTTCAGCTTGGTGATGTATAATTTCTTCAAACCATCGAGGAAGTTTGTCACGAGAGATTTAGACTCAATCTTTAGGGCATGCCCTGAAACATCCAACACAACATTTGAAAACTAATAAATTAATTTTTGATGTCACTTTGATAGCTCAACTCAATGTTATTTAATCAATTAATTTAGATTTCACTTGGATGCCTCAACTCAGTGATCTTTTATCAATAATTTTAGATGTCACTTTGATGGCTCAGCTCAATGACTTTTATCAATAATTTTTTGGCACAAATACAGGTAAAACACTTCCTGTTTCTACATGACAGATTTAGCACCTCATTTCTACATGACAGATTTAGCTCCTCATTTCTACATGACAGATTTAGCTCCTCATTTCTACATGACAGATTTAGCTCCTCATTTCTACATGACAGATTTAGCTCCTCATTTCTACATGACATATTTAGCACCTCATTTCTACATGACAGATTTAGCTCCTCATTTATACATGACAGATTTAGCTCCTCATTTCTACATGACAGATTTAGCTCCTCATTTCTACATGACAGATTTAGCTCCTCATTTCTACATGACAGATTTAGCTCCTCATTTCTACATGACAGATTAAGCTCCTCATTTCTACATGACATATTTAGCACCTCATTTCTACATGACAGATTTAGCTCCTCATTTCTCCATGACAGATTTAGCTCCTCATTTCTACATGACAGATTTAGCTCCTCATTTCTACATGACAGATTTAGCTCCTCATTTCTACATGACAGGTTTAGCTCCTCATTTCTACATGACAGATTTAGCTCCTCATTTCTACATGACAGATTTAGCTCCCCATTTCTAGACATTTTATGTGCTCCAAGATTTAGCTCCCCATTTCTAGACATTTTATGTGTCCCCATATTTAGCTTCTCATTTCTGGACATTTTATGTGCCCCCATACTGCAACAGACAACCAACAAAATAGTTTGGGATTTCCCTATTATAAAATATATCAGATGGATAAGATCATATTGGTTGTATAACATGTGGGTTGTGTAACATGTTGGTTGTATAACATGTGTGTTGTATAACATGTGGGTTTGATTTTATCTAATTTACTAGTGACAGACCAACCAATTTAACGAGAATGACCATTAAACATACAACTTACCAAACTGAAATTGCTCATTGTCCATCAGCCTGATAGATGCTGGCGCACATCTCTGAAAATACAATTGTTACAATCATCTAGTTTCTGAATCAAGTAAAATATACTTTATATTTATAATCTTTCTCTTTAACTCAAAAGATATGTGGCTCTCTGACCCCACAATCCCCCCTCATCCAGTTCAAGACCTCACCTGTTTGGCTACCTCCCTCATATCACCACACATTCAGTTCAAGACCTCACCTGTTTGGCTACCACCCTCATATCCCCACACATCCAGTTCAAGACCTCACCTGTTTGGCTACCTCCCTCATATCCCCACACATCCAGTTCAAGACCTCACCTGTTTGGCTACCTCCCTCATATCCCCACACATCCAGTTCAAGACCTCACCTGTTTGGCTACCTCCCTCATACATTTTACACCACATTCAAAGTCAGGAAAAACAATTGAGCCGTATTTTTTACAAGGAGGAAGTGGACGAACTTTTAGCGTTACTTCAGTGACAACTCCAAGTGTACCTAGAAAATTTTGATTGCTTTGTTTATGATCAGATAAGATTATTTAATTAATCAAAAGAATGTTTATTACATTGTACATATCATGTTCATCACAGATAAATATTTTTCTAAATACAAACATTTTTAAACGAGAACAGTTGTAACACCTTTCATGTAAAGCAGGGGTCTCCAAACTACGGCCCGCAGGCTGCATCCTGCCCGTGAGACCCTCTCATCAGGCCTGTGGAGACCTTTTTGTCTTTGGAAAAAATTACGGAAATGTGCGTGTATCCAGCCAAGATCAGCCACAACTTATGTGGATGTTATGTTTTTACCGAATTAAAATAGAGGTGCACAGTTCACAGTCAATGAGATGATATAACGCCAACTAGTGGCACAGTTCACAGTCAATGAGATGATATAATGCCAACTAGTGGCACAGTTCACAGTCAATGAGATGATATAACGCCATCTAGTGGCACAGTTCACAGTCAATGAGATGATATAATGCCAACTAGTGGCACAGTTCACAGTCAATGAGATGATATAATGCCAACTAGTGGCACAGTTCACAGTCAATGAGATGATATAATGCCATCTAGTGGCATAGTTCACAGTCAATGAGATGATATAACGCCAACTAGTGGCACAGTTCACAGTCAATTAGATGATATAACGCCATCTAGTGGTACAGTTCACAGTCAATGAGATGATATAATGCCAACTAGTGGCGGAGTTTTGAAATGGTTTGCTGCTTGTTCAAGTCTTGATTATTTAGATCACAGTTTACCAGTTGCCGTGGACAGCTGCGATGATGAGGTGTTAGTGTCAGTTAAGTTAGTGTTTGATTGCAAAACATGTTGCACTCCATTTTATTTGGTGATAATTTCCTTCACGTAATTACTAATCAATGTCTTTAAAGTATTGGGAATGTTGTTAGTTTAGTAAGAATTTTTCAAATATTCTGAAGAGGAAACATTAAAAGCAGCCATCTCTCTACAATAAGTGGATAAATTTGCACACTATATTCAGGTAAGCTTAACTTAAGAAATCATAAGAATTTTACCAAATTAAATTGTTTCGGGTCTTTTGCAGCTATAATTGCGACAAAATTAGTTTGCATAATCAGGTGGTTTTTTTAGCAATAGTGTGTGCAAGATACTTTCAGTTTCACTATTTTTTCATGTTCAATTCACTTTATGTTAGTGTCCAGCGATGGCCGGGAGGAGGAAATAAAACTAGACGATGAGTGTCGTCAATTTCAAGAAGACTGGAGTTTGATATACTACTTCTTTAAATCTGGTGAGACATCAATGTGTGTGAATTGCAACAAAACTGTGGCTGTGATGAAAGAATACAACCTGCAACATCATCATCAAAGCAAAAATCAGGAGAAATATCCACCAGATGAACTGCAGCTGGAGGTCACTGAGTTGCAAACAAATGACCTTTTTAGGGACAAGTTCAAAAAAGGACTGGTTGGTTTTTACCCCTTTTTGACCAAGGAAGACTTTCATAATGTCAAAACTTTTGCATCAAGGTAACTTTCAATCTTTGCAACAACATACCAGTGTGAACAAACATTTTCAAGAATGAAATATGTGAAGAACAATTTGAGAACAAACTTGTCTGATGATAATCTCAGGTCACTGTTGATGTTAGGGACATCAAATCTAAAGCCAGAAATGTCTGCTATATTGGCATCCAGGAAATAATTTCACCATTCCCTCCAATACACATGTTCATGTTTAGTGTATCAATGGGTTATTAAATAATAACTGAATAAATTAATATTAAATAAATAATTAAAAACAACATCCGTGTTTTGATTGTTTTTTTTATTTGGACCTCAAGTGTGTAGTCGGCCCCCGAACTGCTGTTTGATAGTTAATGCTGCCCGCGGGCTCAAAAGTTTGGAGACCCCTGGTCTAAAGGATTTGTCAAGAGTAAATTAAACAACCACTAAAAACAAAGTTTTCTGTCTATAAAATTGTATAAATCCATTCAAAAATTTAATTTCTAGCAAATGGAGTGAGGATGAAAATTTGACAAAACTTCCATACAAGTAACGCACTTTATAAGAATCCACCCCCCCCCCCCAACCACGCACATTTTTTTCAAAACAACTAATATTTAGGGGTTGGGCTGAGAATGTGTTGTCATCGGCAACGAGTCCATGTGCCAAGTATCAGCTTGATAGGTTGATTGGAAGTGGGTCAATTAGCTGTCTGAAGATTTTGCCAGGCAGAGCATCCAATCTACGACTTTAATGTTTCGTTAACAATATGTTCTAATTATAACCAGTTTTAAAAGTGTTATCATCTATTCATATATCAGAAGTTTTGTTAACTCTATAATTGAAGACAATTTGTTGCCTAAAACTAAAGTGTTGTTGAAATATTCCAACCTTCTGAACCAAGGATAAAGTGATGGATATCTGGACCACAGGACATGCGTGGCACCTGGCAATTTTTCTCCATGACACCTCTTGGTGTCACCATCTTGACATGGACCAACTGAAATGATATTATAATATAGTAAGTACAACATTGTTCACAGAATATAATCACTTTAAATATAGAGCAAAAAGAAGAAGAGAACATAAAGCTTTAATGAAACTTGTAAGGTGAAAACTTTTTATATATAAACTAGATATAGCCCGACAAACTAAATATAGCCAGACAAACTAAATATAGCCAGACAAACTAGATATAGCCCGACAAACTAAATATAGCCAGACAAACTAGATATAGCCTGACAAACTAAATATAGCCAGACAAACTAGATATAGCCCGACAAACTAGATATATCCCGACAAACTAGATGTAGCCCGACAAACTAGATATATCCCGACAAACTAGATGTAGCCTGACAAACTAGATATAGCCTGACAAACTAGATATAACCTGACAAAGTAGATTTAGCCAGACAAACTAGATATAGCCCGACAAACTAGATATATTCCGACAAACTAGATATAGCCTGACAAACTAGATATAGCCTGACAAACTAGATATAGCCTGACAAACTAGATATAACCTGACAAAGTAGATATAGCCTGACAAACTAGATATAGCCTGACAAACTAGATATAGCCTGACAAACTAGATATAACCTGACAAAGTAGATATAGCCGGACAAAGTAAATTTAGCCAGACAAACTAGATATAGCCCGACAAACTAGATATATCCTGACAAACTAGATATAGCCTGACAAACTAGATATAGCCTGACAAACTAGATATAACCTGACAAAGTAGATTTAGCCTGACAAACAATGGCTGAGGGCAATGTGCAAACTTCTCATTTACTACAGATTTTTTTTTTATAAGACATGCATTCAAGTAACGCAATTAATAAGAATCCCAATTAGTGCTCCCCCACACCCCCTCAACTTCATTAATATTTAATATTTTTAATGGCCCACCCTCTTTTACAACTCATTTTTACTCCACCATTTCTAAATTCAGACTATTTCTGTCAAACAAAAGAGTAAAAGAAAATATTAATCACTGAGTGCAGCATTTTAAATAATTTTATTATGCGCCATTTTTGGAAAGTTTATTTTGTGTGTTAATTATTATTATTATTATTATGGGTAGTTTTCTATAGCGTGGTACCCCAGCCTAGGGCTGGGCTCACCACGCTGTACATGCAAATTAAAATGAACTTAAAAATATAAATTAAAAACCAACCATTCCATAACAATTTACATGTGAAGCCATGGACGGCACTCAGCAGCATCGTTTAACTTTCAGAGGGGGAATCAGTCAGGATAGTAAAGTTTAAAGAGGTGTGTTTTGAGTGCAGTTTTGAAGGCTGTGATGGTTGATATATTTCTGATGTGTAGTGGAAGAGAATTCCATTGTTTGGGGGCACAGTAAGAGAAAGATCTTTCACCGTATGTTTTTGTGCGAGTCTTAGGGACAGAAAGAATACGATCGTCTGCGGAGGAGCGAAGCTGTCGAAGGGGTGAATAGACAGAGAGAATTTCGGTTAGATATGAAGGGCAGGAATTCGAGAAAAAGTGGTGGCACAGAACAGAGAGTTTATAATCAATCCGTGCTTGTACAGGGAGCCAATGAAGTGAATGAAGTAGTGGTGTGACGTGATCACGTTTTAATTAACTCAGCATACACCATACATTCTTGCATTCATACGTTAATAACTAGATAATTATATTGATTGATCCCCATACATATTTTATTACTTTTATGGCCAGCTTTTAACATTATGTTCTTCTTAAGTCTAACAGTGATCATTTTGAAATGTATTTGCTTTAAAAAAGAGCAAAAATCGTTTATTAATGTTTTTCAGAAACTTTTTGCTTTAAGTATCTCACTGACAACAAAGCAGTAGTCTCATTACTGACAATTCAGCAGTAGTCTTATTACTGACAACAAAGCAGTAGTCTCATTACTGACTATTCAGCAGTAGTCTCATTACTGACAATTCAGCAGTAGTCTCATGACTGACAATTCAGCAGTAGTCTCATTACTGACAATTCAGCAGTAGTCTCATGACTGACAATTCAGCAGTAGTCTCATGACTTCATTGTATACCAGATTGGTTAATTCATCAAGTTCTTTTACACGTTGTAATATGTCATAACTAATTAATCGCTTAAAAAATGCAATGTGTGTAATCAAACATAATATCCAGTCTCAATAATTATTAATGAACTCCCATGCTCGACAGAAATCTAAGCAGTAGTCCCATTACTGACAACTAAGCAGTAGTCCCATTACTGACAACTAAGCAGTAGTTCCATTACTGACAACTAAGCAGTAGTGCCAATATTATCTAGAAATTATTTTAGCAGGAATTCTTTTATTGTTAATTCTTACAATTTTTTGTTGTCTTTTTTTTTGTTTTTGTTTATAACGCTCAGCTACAAAATAAAACAAAAACTATCAACTATGAAAACAAAAACTATCAACTATGAAAACAAAAACTATCAACTATGAAAACAAAAACTATCAACTACGAAAACAAAAAGTGATCAACCATGCAAGCCATGAAAACTGACCAGGTCTTCAATATTGCCATAAATATTCTTCTTCATGCCTGAAGCTCTTGTGGCCACCCATCCTCCCAGAGAGCTGAACTCCATTGAGTCAGGTTCATGTCCTGTACACAGGCCCCTCTCTGCAAGCTGAGGAACAAATAAGAGAAACACTTTGTACACAGGCCCCTCTCTGCAAGCTGAGGAACAAATAAGAGAAACACTTTGTACACAGGCCCCTCTCTGCAAGCTGAGGAACAAATAAGAGAAACACTTTGTACACAGGCCCCTCTCTGCAAGCTGAGGAACAAATAAGAGAAACACTTTGTACACAGGCCCCTCTCTGCAAGCTGAGGAACAAATAAGAGAAACACTTTGTACACAGGCCCCTCTCTGCAAGCTGAGGAACAAATAAGAGAAACACTTTGTACACAGGCCCCTCTCTGCAAGCTGAGGAACAAATAAGAGAAACACTTTGTACACAGGCCCCTCTCTGCAAGCTGAGGAACAAATAAGAGAAACACTTTGTACACAGGCCCCTCTCTGCAAGCTGAGGAACAAATAAGAAAACACTTTGGAATCTAGCTGGAGAAAATGCATCTCATGTACACTTTATTTAAACAATTTTATTATATATATATCTCTGATTTATCTAAATTTTCAGATGTATTATGAAATCTATCTAAGCATAAAATATTTAAGTGAATATGTTATGTGCATACACATCATCGCCTGGGAGTAGCATTAAGTTTACTTACAAGTATTCAAAAATGTTGATATACTGGGTATTAACAATATTTCCACATATTTTTCATCAAAGAAATTTACTCTGGCACATGCGATGGAGTGGAACAGGTGTGAAGCACTTTCTTACCTTTCTCTCTAAATCCTGTCCAATGATACCACACTCTGCCCTCATAGTCATGTTCTTTTCATCCACCCAGAGGATACGGTTCTGAATAGAGTTAAAGAAATTAGAATCTCAAAGAAGAGTTTACAAAATTTGCACCAATGAAAACGCAACTAGAAATCTGAAAATTGTGTTTGCAGACCTAACACTACTGTTTTCTTAAATATGTGTATGTAAATAGTGTAATACACAAGCTCAACTGCTAACATAGTAGAAAATGTATTTATCTTTATGAACATTTTAAATATGAGATGTTTATATTACAATCTGAATTGTATTCAATGAAACGATCATTCTCTTTTCTAACCATCTGAGATGTATCCAATGAAACGATCATTCTCTTTTCTTACCATCTGAGATGTATCCAATGAAACGATCATTCTCTTTTCTTACCATCTGAGATGTATCCAATGAAACGATCATTCTCTTTTCTTACCATCTGAGATGTATCCAATGAAACGATCATTCTCTTTTCTTACCATCTGAGATGTATCCAATGAAACGATCATTCTCTTTTCTTACCATCTGAGATGTATCCAATGAAACGATCATTCTCTTTTCTTCAAGTGGACACTCCAAAGCATTGGACACACTGGTTCCACCTAAATTGATTGATTGAAAAAGAAATTATTAATTGAATGTAAAATATTGTTCAGTTTTTTTTTTCTTCTTCCATTAGGTCTCAACATATTTCCTTTGTCTGAACTGAGTCACTTTTAGCTATAGGTCTCAACATATTTCCTTTGTCTGAACTGAGTCACTTTTAGCTATAGGTCTCAACATATTTCCTTTGTCTGAACTGAGTCACTTTTAGCTATAGGTCTCAACATATTTCCTTTGTCTGAACTGAGTCACTTTTAGCTATAGGTCTCAACATATTTCCTTTGTCTGAACTGAGTCACTTTTAGCTATAGGTCTCAACATATTTCCTTTGTCTGAACTGAGTCACTTTTAGCTATAGGTCTCAACATTTTTCCTTTGTCTGAACTGAGTCACTTTTAGCTATAGGTCTCAACATATTTCCTCTCTCTGAAGTGAGTCAACTTTTAGCTATATGTCTCAAAATATTTCTTTTCTGTCAACTGTTACACTTCCAGCTATAGGTCTCTATCAATGTGTTATTTTTTCCAACTACACATCTATAAAATTATATAGTTATTTTGCAACTCAATAAAGTAAATATAAACTTGCAAAACAACTATTAAACATGTTGCAACTTATTCATCCGGCAATTTGGTCGAATCTGTTTTTCAATTCACACGTTAAAATTTTGCGTCAAATATCTTTTTGAACACATTGGTTTTGTTTTACTATATAGTAATATAGTGCGTTCAAAAAGAAATTTGATGAAAATTTTAAATTTAAAAATTTTAACTGAAAAAAAGATTTCCGTCTATCAATTTTCCGTCGACGAAATTTCTTTCAAACAAATTACCAGTCATCATTTTTAACTTGATGGAACTGTTGCATTTTAAACAATGCCACAGTGATAAGAACATAGAAATGACATTTTACATAAGTTATGAGAAAAAACTATTCAACTTACCACCAAAGGGAATAACAACAACATTATGTTTACAAGCCAGTTCCACAACTTTAACAACTTCATCATGGCTGGCTGGAAAAAATAGAAACATGCTTACAAGCCAGTTCCACAACTTTAACAACTTCTGCACAATAACTAGCAGATAATGGCAAAAAATTAAATTCCTAAATTATATTCAACATTTTTAAATATTTCTTTCATTTTCAATAATGTTAAATGCTATATTCGAAATTAATAGACTGTTATTTTATTGTTAAGAAATTATAATAATGATACCTCTCTCTCTAAATAAAATAAAAGAGGCTTAATTTATAGAGCACATAATTGTAGTCCATATTGGAAACAGACCTGGCCAAATAACAAGGTCTGGGATTCTGTCAAACTTGCCCTCCCTGAGCAAAAAAATCTCATGCAGAGTGTGACCTAAACATTATAAATAATAAATGAGTTACAGATTTGGGAGACTAGGTCAACTGTAATGATACATTTGCAAACAATGACTTATGCAAATTACTAACATTTTAACTAAAAAATAATTTTAATCATTTGGGTTTGCTTACCCAATGATGAAAAAAAATATTTTTTTTAATATTATTTTTTGTAAAAATAAGGTCAAAAGTGAATTTCAAGAAATAGTTGACTAAGATAAAATGTATCCATAGCTTTTAAGTATTTCTAAATGTCATCTTGGGTGGATGGGACTTGTCAACCATGGATGGCAACTCATCTAAGAGAAGGTAACTGAATTCAAACCCGGAGATGGAGTCCTGAAGGCAAACAACAGTGATACAAAGTAAAATTCCGACAACTCCTGCGGAGCCAACGGTGCCAAGCTGTATCATCCATATGATGTTCCCTTGGGTTATCCATTGGCGTGGAGAGAAACCATTTGCTGTTGGGAACCAGCTTATAATCCTAGGAGAATAATCCCAGGCCCTGCGGATTTTGTCCTGCGAATTCACACCATCGTCACCTTGCGACGGACGGATGCAAGCAAATGCAAGTAATGCTTATTTTGAAACATAATTGAACTTAATTTTTGAAATATTAAACCAAAAAAGTTGGTGCTCATGGTGTGCATATTTTGAAATAGGAAAGACATGTTTTTTGTTAAACTATAATACAGTGCATTAAAAATGTACCATGTGCTCTGAAAAGTCTGTCCTGACAGTCATCTGAATTTGAAATGGATGTTTTTCTCAAATCTGCTACGAAACTTTCATTCTTGACTGGAAGAGGAATGTTAGCTGCTGAAATTTCAGGCTGTAATAAAAACAAATGTGTAGCTACAGAATGTAAGAAAGTATCAGTCTGTAACCAAACAAATGTGTAGCTACAGAATAAAAGAAAGTATCAATCTGTAACAGAACAAGTGTGTAGTTACACAATGAAAGAAAGTATCAGTCTGTAACCAAAGAAAGTATCAGAGAAGATATTTCATAACTGAATAAATGCATATGACTATTTTCAATTTATGTCACCTTAGTTTTAAAATATTAATAAACTGATGCACTATGCGTGCTTGTCTATCAAATGTGAAGATGTTTCTAATGCATACTATCAATTGTGAATATCTTACCAATGCATACTATCAAATGTGAAGATGATTCCAATGCATACTTTAAAATGTGAAGATGTTTCCAATGCATATTATCAAATGTGAAGATGATTCCTGTGCATACTATCAAATGTAACTATGTCTCCAATGCACACTATCAAATGTGAAGATGTTTCCAATGCATACTATAAAATGTGAAGATGTTATGCAGATAACTTTTACTCATATCTACATGAAATACTTTTGCCAGCTTATCTATTCTGCAGATCATTAACTTCAAAAAAGTAAATGATGTGCACTTCTTAAATTTTATAGTCATATTAATTACAGATTTGTTTGTGTGATTCTTAGTAAGAACTGCAGTGTCAGTCAGTGATCTTTTCATTTGCTATCAAATAACTAATGATAATTGAGAGTTCATTAATGACAGGAATATCTTTAGTCATTATTTCTATTTAGCAGACCTGTTTACTCTCAATATCTTAAAATCGTACAATATCATCACAAAATCGTTCAATACATTATCTTAATAGCAAAAAAACACACCATATATATAAAGTATACACCTCCAAATCGTACATTGTATGCCAAAATCATAAGAGTAAACAGGTCTGATTTAGTAACATGGCTGAATTTTACTTCCTAATTATTACTACAACATGGCTGCATATAACTTCCTATTTATTACTACAACATGGCTGAATTTACTTCCTATTTATTACTACAACATGGCTGAATTTACTTCCTATTTATTACTACAACATGGCTGAATTTACTTCCTATTTATTACTACAACATGGCTGAAGCTTACAATCGTCTTTGTTTTGGTAGTACACGTTAATTAGAGAAGAAATCAATAAGAACTGGATAGTTTGATTGTATTACTTTTTATTTTGTTCCAAAATGAAACGTCCATCTGAACATCATAGTTAGGCTAATGAAACTTACATCTGAACCTCATAGTTAGGCTAATGAAACTTTCATCTGAACCTCATAGTTAGGCTAATGAAACTTTCATCTGAACCTCATAGTTAGGCTAATGAAACTTTCATCTGAACCTCATAGTTAGGCTAATGAAACTTACATCTGAACCTCATAGTTAGGCTAATGAAACTTCCATCTGAACCTCATAGTTAGGCTAATGAAACTTTCATCTGAACCTCATAGTTAGGCTAATGAAACTTCCATCTGAACCTCATAGTTAGGCTAATGAAACTTCCATCTGAACCTCATAGTTAGGCTAATGAAACTTCCATCTGAACCTCATAGTTAGGCTAATGAAACTTCCATCTGAACCTCATAGTTAGGCTAATGAAACTTCCATCTGAACCTCATAGTTAGGCTAATGAAACTTCCATCTGAACCTCATAGTTAGGCTAATGAAACTTACATCTGAACCTCATAGTTTATGAAACTTACATCTGAACTTCATAGTTAGGCTGATGAAACTTTCATCTGAACCTCATAGTTAGGCTAATGAAACTTACATCTGAACTTCATAGTTAGGCTAATGAAACTTACATCTGAACCTCATAGTTAGGCTAATGAAACTTACATCTGAACCTCATAGTTTATGAAACTTACATCTGAACTTCATAGTTAGGCTGATGAAACTTTCATCTGAACCTCATAGTTAGGCTAATGAAACTTCCATCTGAACCTCATAGTTAGGCTAATGAAACTTCCATCTGAACCTCATAGTTAGGCTAATGAAACTTACATCTGAACCTCATAGTTTATGAAACTTACATCTGAACTTCATAGTTAGGCTGATGGAACTTTCATCTGAACCTCATAGTTAGGCTAATGAAACTTACATCTGAACCTCATAGTTAGGCTAATGAAACTTACATCTGAACCTCATAGTTAGGCTAATGAAACTTTCATCTGAACCTCATAGTTTATGAAACTTACATCTGAACTTCATAGTTAGGCTGATGAAACTTTCATCTGAACCTCATAGTTAGGCTAATGAAACTTACATCTGAACCTCATAGTTAGGCTAATGAAACTTCCATCTGAACCTTATAGTTAGGCTAATGAAACTTTCACCTGAACCTCATAGTTAGGCTAATGAAACTTCCATCTGAACCTCATAGTTAGGCTAATGAAACTTCCATCTGAACCTCATAGTTAGGCTAATGAAACTTCCATCTGAACCTCATAGTTAGGCTAATGAAACTTCCATCTGAACCTCATAGTTTCTGAAACTTACATCTGAACTTCATAGTTAGGCTGATGAAACTTTCATCTGAACCTCATAGTTAGGCTAATGAAACTTACATCTGAACCTCATAGTTTATGAAACTTACATCTGAACTTCATAGTTAGGCTGATGAAACTTTCATCTGAACCTCATAGTTAGGCTAATGAAACTTACATCTGAACCTCATAGTTAGGCTAATGAAACTTCCATCTGAACCTCATAGTTAGGCTAATGAAACTTCCATCTGAACCTCATAGTTTATGAAACTTACATCTGAACTTCATAGTTAGGCTGATGAAACTTTCATCTGAACCTCATAGTTAGGCTAATGAAACTTACATCTGAACCTCATAGTTAGGCTAATGAAACTTCCATCTGAACCTCATAGTTAGGCTAATGAAACTTACATCTGAACCTCATAGTTTATGAAACTTACATCTGAACTTCATAGTTAGGCTGATGAAACTTTCATCTGAACCTCATAGTTAGGCTAATGAAACTTACATCTGAACCTCATAGTTAGGCTAATGAAACTTCCATCTGAACCTCATAGTTAGGCTAATGAAACTTCCATCTGAACCTCATAGTTTATGAAACTTACATCTGAACTTCATAGTTAGGCTAATGAAACTTTCATCTGAACCTCATAGTTAGGCTAATGAAACTTCCATCTGAACCTCATAGTTAGGCTAATGAAACTTTCATCTGAACCTCATAGTTAGGCTAATGAAACTTCCATCTGAACATCATAGTTAGGCTAATGAAACTTTCATCTGAACCTCATAGTTAGGCTAATGAAACTTCCATCTGAACCTCATAGTGAGGCTAAGGAAACTTTCATCTGAACCTCATAGTTAGGCTAATGAAACTTCCATCTGAACCTCATAGTTAGGCTAATGAAACTTCCACCTGAACCTCATAGTTAGGCTAATGAAACTTACATCTGAACCTCATAGTTAGGCTAATGAAACTTCCATCTGAACCTCATAGTTAGGCTAATGAAACTTCCATCTGAACCTCATAGTTAGGCTAATGAAACTTCCATCTGAACCTCATAGTTAGGCTAATGAAACTTCCATCTGAACCTCATAGTTAGGCTAATGAAACTTCCATCTGAACCTCATAGTTAGGCTAATGAAACTTACATCTGAACCTCATAGTTTATGAAACTTACATCTGAACTTCATAGTTAGGCTGATGAAACTTTCATCTGAACCTCATAGTTAGGCTAATGAAACTTACATCTGAACTTCATAGTTAGGCTAATGAAACTTACATCTGAACCTCATAGTTAGGCTAATGAAACTTACATCTGAACCTCATAGTTTATGAAACTTACATCTGAACTTCATAGTTAGGCTGATGAAACTTTCATCTGAACCTCATAGTTAGGCTAATGAAACTTCCATCTGAACCTCATAGTTAGGCTAATGAAACTTCCATCTGAACCTCATAGTTAGGCTAATGAAACTTACATCTGAACCTCATAGTTTATGAAACTTACATCTGAACTTCATAGTTAGGCTGATGGAACTTTCATCTGAACCTCATAGTTAGGCTAATGAAACTTACATCTGAACCTCATAGTTAGGCTAATGAAACTTACATCTGAACCTCATAGTTAGGCTAATGAAACTTTCATCTGAACCTCATAGTTTATGAAACTTACATCTGAACTTCATAGTTAGGCTGATGAAACTTTCATCTGAACCTCATAGTTAGGCTAATGAAACTTACATCTGAACCTCATAGTTAGGCTAATGAAACTTCCATCTGAACCTTATAGTTAGGCTAATGAAACTTTCACCTGAACCTCATAGTTAGGCTAATGAAACTTCCATCTGAACCTCATAGTTAGGCTAATGAAACTTCCATCTGAACCTCATAGTTAGGCTAATGAAACTTCCATCTGAACCTCATAGTTAGGCTAATGAAACTTCCATCTGAACCTCATAGTTTCTGAAACTTACATCTGAACTTCATAGTTAGGCTGATGAAACTTTCATCTGAACCTCATAGTTAGGCTAATGAAACTTACATCTGAACCTCATAGTTTATGAAACTTACATCTGAACTTCATAGTTAGGCTGATGAAACTTTCATCTGAACCTCATAGTTAGGCTAATGAAACTTACATCTGAACCTCATAGTTAGGCTAATGAAACTTCCATCTGAACCTCATAGTTAGGCTAATGAAACTTCCATCTGAACCTCATAGTTTATGAAACTTACATCTGAACTTCATAGTTAGGCTGATGAAACTTTCATCTGAACCTCATAGTTAGGCTAATGAAACTTACATCTGAACCTCATAGTTAGGCTAATGAAACTTCCATCTGAACCTCATAGTTAGGCTAATGAAACTTACATCTGAACCTCATAGATTATGAAACTTACATCTGAACTTCATAGTTAGGCTGATGAAACTTTCATCTGAACCTCATAGTTAGGCTAATGAAACTTACATCTGAACCTCATAGTTAGGCTAATGAAACTTCCATCTGAACCTCATAGTTAGGCTAATGAAACTTCCATCTGAACCTCATAGTTTATGAAACTTACATCTGAACTTCATAGTTAGGCTAATGAAACTTTCATCTGAACCTCATAGTTAGGCTAATGAAACTTCCATCTGAACCTCATAGTTAGGCTAATGAAACTTTCATCTGAACCTCATAGTTAGGCTAATGAAACTTCCATCTGAACATCATAGTTAGGCTAATGAAACTTTCATCTGAACCTCATAGTTAGGCTAATGAAACTTCCATCTGAACCTCATAGTTAGGCTAAGGAAACTTTCATCTGAACCTCATAGTTAGGCTAATGAAACTTCCATCTGAACCTCATAGTTAGGCTAATGAAACTTCCACCTGAACCTCATAGTTAGGCTAATGAAACTTACATCTGAACCTCATAGTTAGGCTAATGAAACTTCCATCTGAACCTCATAGTTTATGAAACTTACATCTGAACTTCATAGTTAGGCTAATGAAACTTCCACCTGAACCTCATAGTTAGGCTAATGAAACTTTCATCTGAACCTCATAGTTAGGCTAATGAAACTTCCATCTGAACCTCATAGTTAGGCTAATGAAACTTCCATCTGAACCTCATAGTTAGGCTAATGAAACTTTCATCTGAACCTCATAGTTAGGCTAATGAAATTCCACCTGAACCTCATAGTTAGGCTAATGAAACTTCCATCTGAACCTCATAGTTAGGCTGATGAAACTTACATCTGAACCTCATAGTTAGGCTAATGAAACTTACATCTGAACCTCATAGGTAGGCTAATTAAACTTACATCTGAACCTCATAGTTAGGCTAATGAAACTTTCATCTGAACCTCATAGTTAGGCTAATGAAACTTCCACCTGAACCTCATAGTTAGGCTAATGAAACTTCCATCTGAACCTCATAGTTAGGCTAATGAAACTTCCACCTGAACCTCATAGTTAGGCTAATGAAACTTCCATCTGAACCTCATAGTTAGGCTAATGAAACTTCCATCTGAACCTCAAAGTTAGGCTAATTTAAAAAATAATCTAGGAATAAGACATACACCTGGGAACGTTTCTATATGAGTGTCTGACAGAATAACCTGGAATTATTGATGCTTCATCAATCGGAAATCATATGTACTTTGCAAAAAAGACATCTTAGTATTTTGAAACAAAGTTAGACAAAAAAAAACTTGGAGGCAGTAATTCTACCTCTGTTCAGACCGTCTTTTCTCTGCCTATCATGCAAATAATCTATCTTATAAAGTTAAATTTGTAGAGATCTTGTTTGAAAATTTCCATTGAAATCATATTTTTACAATGCAAAATTAACAAGGAAAATTGTTTAGGTTTTGAAATTAATCCCAAAATTACCAAGAAAGCTAAGTTTGCATGCTTTCAAAATATTGATAGTCAAAAAAAAGTTATACATTTTAATTGTTCAAACTTTTCATTTTTTTGCTACAGTTTTGTATGCTGCTGCACAGCTTTTGATCCCACAGGTTGGCAGGTATTCTAAACTATCCCCTCCCTGCAGGTTGGCAGGTATTCTAAACTATCCCCTCCCACAGGTTGGGATGTATTCTAAACTATCCCCTCCTGCAGGTTGGCAGGTATTCTAAACTACCCCCTCCAAAAATACCTGCGATGGCGTCTTTTGGTCAAGAGAAATGCCAATAGTTTTTGTCATCCAATCTCTCAATCCTGGCATGGTGCTGCCACTAATTCTGTACCGTTCACCAGTAAATTCAACATGACCATCTTTATTGACAAAAAATTTAGAGTCCTTATAGCCCCATCCATTCCACTTGAGAAGTTCTTGTCTGTAATATAGGATAAAATACACATCATTTATTTAACTAACTAATTATCATAGAATAATAAGGATTTTACTTTTGCCAAAGCATTACAACAATTGAATACCATTATATAATTCATAAGTAGTTGCATTAATGACCATTTCTGAAACCCACTTGGATGTCCCGGGAGACGGTTGGCTCATTGTTGTAGAAGGCATTAAGATAAATAGCCAAATGATAATGAAATGATGAAAGACCCAAAGACCCCTCACGAAGAACAATAGAAAAGGATTTGCCCATTAGAAACCTGAAGCTGCGGTCTGCCCGACAGATGCTAGACTAAAATGTTGCTCTGCAGCTGTTGCTTTAAGCACTAATTTGTACCAAAGGACTGAATGAATAATAACTTGATTAAAAGGCAAAGCACTTTTAAGTAAGCTTATCTTATCTGCCTTTCCATTTGTATGCTATCTAATTCCCTAATTTAACATGTTTTATGCCGCCATCTTTATTGCCATAGCAACAGACTTATAAAACAAAAGTAGTTCAAAAAACAAGGGGGCAAGAATGGGAGGAAGGGGACAGGGAGAGAGAGTGTTCTAGCTACTGACCATGACAAATGAAAATAAGGAAAATGGTGAGAATGAGTTATTTTTTAAACAAAAAAATTAAGAAGAAGACATTTTTTAAAATCTCAAGTTACATAAAAATGATTATATTAAAGAACATTTAATAATCAATTGAACAAAAGTTTAATAAAATACTTTATGAGAAAAACCTTCAAACATAAGATCTATCACTCTTCCTAACATGAACACAATATGTCCCTGGCGAAAATATTTGTCTCTCTAACTTGAATGTAAAAATTCAAACCTAAAATATTTGTCTCTCTAACTTGAATGTAAAACTTCCAACCTAAAATATTTGTCTCTCTAACTTGAATGTAAAACTTCCAACCTAAAATATATGTCTCTCTAACTTGAATGTAAAACTTCAAACCTAAAATATTTGTCTCTCTAACTTGAATGTAAAACTTCAAACCTAAAATATTTGTCTCTCTAACTTGAATGTAAAACTTCAAACCTAAAATATTTCACTTGGTCTAGACCTAGTCTGAACCCTAAGACACTCATGTGTTTTCATTATTTGGAATATTTCAAAAATAATTGTAATCTTTTTATTTAAATTTATGATTCACTCAGTCCAATACAGTGTGTATTGTAGCAGTCAATACAGTGTGTACTGTAGCAGTCCAATACAGTGTGTACTGTAGCAGTCCAATACAGTGTGTACTTTAGCAGTCCAATACAGTGTGTACTGTAGCAGTCAATACAGTGTGTACTGTAGCAGTCCAATACAGTGTGTACTGTAGCAGTCCAATAAAGTGTGTACTGAAGCAAATGAACATATGGTTTTAGGCTCACATTAGGTCATAGATTCTATGTTTGAAGATACATGCTTAGTGTGTGTGTGTGTGGGGGGGGGGGGGATGTCTAAATTTAGGAAGAAATTTACCCTCAAGTTGGGGGAATTTAGGTGTGAGTTAGGAACACTGACTTATCTTATCTTGGGGGGAGGGGTGGGGGGGGGCTATGCATAAACTCAAGCTCTTTTTTCTTTTCATACACAAAATTGATTAAATTGTTCTTTCTTTTTTAAATATTAAATTGTTAAACTGGTCCTATTTTTTAAATACTAAATTGTTAAACTGGTCCTATTTTTTAAATATTAAATTGTTAAACTGGTCCTATTTTTTAAATATTAAATTGTTAAACTGGTCCTATTTTTTACAATTTTTTTTTTTATTATCAAAATTTTGTCTGAAATACATGCTGAAATGAATTTTTTTTTTTTACATCATATAAAATATTAAAAAATTTATTTGGATCACTAAACGTATAAAAAGAATTTAATCTTATCCATAAAAGAATAAATACAACTGTTTAATTAGCACTTCAATTTCAAACTTGATTACACATGATTTGGTGAGATCACAACGCTGAGCTGAAGTGGTAGATTACATTTGCCAAATGAACTACAAAATGAATTCACATTGTTATCGGAAAAGCCTAGCCTTCAATTTGATATTCACTAAATGAAATCATCCCCATGGCCATCACTGAACTCATCTGATTTCTGAGTCTAATATAATAAACATGATCATTCATCATGATCCTACTAATATAGAACTATAGATTGAATAGTCATATAGTCTACATCAGGGGTCAGGAACCTTTTTGTCTGAGAGAGCCATGGACACCACATATTTTGAAAAGTAATTTTGTGAGAGCAATACATTATGTAAAGCAAGATTTATTTCCCTTTAATTACAATAAATGCAGGGTTGCTATTTTGCTGCCTTTTAGGTCAGCGGAGTTTATCTCCTTTACCACTTCTGATGCTGAGCTGAAGTAGACTTTAGCTCATTTGTAGAATGAAATATTGATATGCAATTAATATTTAGATCAAAGGAGTCTAAAGAAACATTTTTTTTTTATAATTGAACATTTGTCTGCGAGCCAGATGCAGCCATCAATATAACCACATCTGGCTCGCGAGCCATAGGTTCCCGACCCCTGGTCTACATGATGTATTAATATGGATTTTACTACTCAACAGTCTATTCTAACATCTGATTTAACTATTATCTTTATCTAATTTTGTAAGTCATCTGAGTGTCAGTACTAATTAATCTAAAGTCTAAGTGTGTACTTTGAAAGTACTCTGTACAATGTACTGCGGATCTCCAAAAAAGTTGATAAAAACGTGTTCTACAATAGGGCGTACGGCTTCACGATATCTTTGAATAATTGCAAACTAAGTCACATTTGTCTCTTAAATAAACTCTTTCCGCTTCAGTGATGTATCAGTATTTGTGTTCCAGTATTTCTATGAAATTTATGTGTCAAGTATTTTTGGTGTCAGGGACAGGATTATCATAACAATTCGGTACCTGCTGCCTTGCAGGGAGTCGACGAAACCACAAAGGCTAGGGTACCCTTCCCAAAATTAAGGGCAGCTCTTCGGAGAGTTGTGAGGGGCATCCCCCCAGACGGTTGTGCGCAGGGCTAATAACTCTGCTGCGTAAAAACTCTTTGTTACAAAAACGCAGACAAGGGCAACAAAAGACTTTACGGTCCTGGGAGAAGATAGATTCCCAGCCACGGAATGCATGACGCCAAGTAGTGAAAGCCAGAACCTGGAAACTACTAGGCCGACGACCATCATCTCCACCAGGACCACCACCGCCATTGGAACATGGAATGTACGCACCATGTATGAGACAGGAAAGACTGCACAAGTAGCCGCTGAGATGAGGAACTATAACCTCGCGGATCGGGTGCGGACAGAAGAGACTAGCCTCAGGAGAGATGCTGTTATTCTCAGGGCACGAGGGTGACGATGCACCACACACTCTGGGCGTGGCCCTGATGATATTCAGGGCAGCCCAAAGAGCACTCATTGGATGGGAGGCGCATGGGCCTAGAATACTCACAGCAACCTTTCGGACCAAAAAACACAGAATCAATTTGGATGTTGTCCAACAAACGAAAGTGAGGAGGAAGACAAAGATGAATTCTAAAACAGATTGCTTACCATTACCCAGGGTCGCCCTAGGCAAAACATTGTCATCCTCATGGGAGATCTCAATGCCAAGATCGGCAGTGACAACACGGGCTAGGAAGAAGCCATGGGGCGACAGGGGATAGGAGAAATGAATGATAACGGAGAAAGATTTGCCGACCTATGTGCCACAACAAATCTAGTCATAGGCGGGAGCTTATTCCAACACAGGAGGATACACAAGGCCACATGGGTTTCACCGGATCTCCAAACGATGAACCAAATAGATCATGTGTGTATTGGGAAAATATTCAGGCGATCTCTCCAAGATGTACGTGTCAGAAGAGGAGCTGACGTTGCCTCAGACCACCATCTTCTAGTGGCCCGGCTGAGACTAAAATTGAAAAGGCACTACACTGAGCAGACATCATATAGCTTGCGCTACAACACCCCCCCCCCCCCCTCTTGAAAGATAAGGCCAAACAGGAAGAGTTCAGGATCACTCTGTCCAACAAGTTCCAAGTCCTACAGGAACTGCTAGGAGACGAGACGATCGATGGAAAGTGGCAGGGAGTAAAGAAAGCAGTCAAGTCAACATGTCAGGAAGTGTTGGGAAATAGGAAACATACACACAAAGAATGGATAACAGCAGATACATTGAAAGTGATAGAAGGGAGAAAAGGGAAGAAGGAAGAAATTAACAACAGCCGTACACGAGCGCAGAAAGTTAGGTTCCAAAAGGAATACTCAGAAGCAAATAAGAAAGTAAAGAAAAGCGCTAAGATGGACAAAAGGAACTTTGTAGACATGCTTGCCAAAGAAGCAGGAAGAAGCAGCCTACCAAGGGAATATGCGGGAATTGTTCGCTACCATCAAGAAGTTGTCTGGAAAGTTCAGGAAGCCAGAGAGACCAGTGAAGGACAAAGATGGTAAGAGCATACCAAATGAGGAGCAACAGAGAGGCAGATGGAAAGAACACTTCGAGGAACTTCTAAACAGGCCAGAGCCAAGTAACCCACCAGATATTCAGCCAGCTGACAGTGACCTGGCTATTGACTGCAACGCACCCACCAAAGAAGAGATCCGTATTGCCATCAAACAACTTAAAAATGGCAAGGCTGCAGGACCGGATGGCATCCCAGCAGATGCACTGAAGGCTGACGTGCACACCAGTGTAGAGATGCTACACTCACTGTTCTTGAAGATCTTGGAGGAGGAACAGGTACCTTCTGAGTGGAAGGAGGGATACCTCATTAAAATCCCAAAAAAGGGGGACTTAAGCTCCTGCTCCAACTATAGAGGGATCACCTTACTGTCCATCCCAGGCAAGGTTTTCAACCGCGTACTACTCAACAGAATGAAAGAAGCTGTTGACCCCTGCTGCGGGACCAACAGGCTGGCTTCCGGACCAACAGATCCTGTACTGACCAAATTGCAACACTGAGCATCATCCTAGAGCAATCCCTGGAATGGAACTCACCCCTCTACATCAACTTCGTTGACTACGAGAAAGCCTTTGACAGTGTGGATAGGCAAACCCTCTGGAGACTGTTGAGACATTATGGAGTCCCGCGGAAAATCACAGACTTGATCAGGAACTCTTACGAGGGGATGACCTGCTGAGTGGTCCACGGACAACAGGTGACGGATGCTTTCCAGGTGAAGACCGGTGTGAGGCAGGGATGTTTGCTTTCGCCTTTCCTGTTCCTATTGGCCATTGACTGGGTGATGAAAGGATCCACACAGCAGAAGCGGAATGGTATTCAATGGACCTTGTGGGACCAGCTTGATGAACACTTCTGCACTAATTGGTCTTAATATTCACAAGGGGAAGAGCAAGGTCCTCAAGGTCAATGCCGCTACCAATACAGCACCCATCAGGCTCAAAGAGGAAGCGCTAGAAGAGGTAGAGAGCTTTGTCTACCTTGGTAGCATCGTGGACAAGCAAAGTGGGACGGATGCTGACATCAAAATAAGGGTAGGAAAGGCACGGGCAGCCTTCCAACAACTCAAGAATGTCTGGGCCTCCAAACACCTAAATACCAAACTGAAGATCAGAACCTTCAACACCATGGTGAAACCGGTTCTACTGTATGGTGCAGAAACATGGAAAACCACTGCTGGGAATATGAAGAGAATCCAGTCCTTTATCAATAACTGCTTAATTAAGAAGGATTCTCAGGATTCACTGGCCCGACAGAATCAGCAACCAGAAACTGTGGCAGCGGACAAAGCAAGAACCGGTAGAACAAGAGATCCTCCAGAGAAGATGGAGATAGATTGGCCATACGCTCAGGAAACCTGCCTCCAGCATAACTAGACAAGCCTTGAACTGGAACCCTCAAGGAAAACGGAAAAGAGGCAGGCCGAGGAACACTTGGCGCCGTGAAGTGGAAGCGGATACCAAGAAACTTGGCCACACTTGGGGGAGGCTGGAGAGATTGGCTCAGGATCGTGATGCCTGGAGGGCTCTTGTAGGCGGCCTATGAAGATCGGCTGCTGTTCCTCGAGGACGAAAACGCGAAAGAAGAAGGCATAATAAATACCTTTTTTTAAAATTTATTCCAGAAAAATAAAGTTCAGTGCATTAGAACAGTGGTTCTCAACCTGTGGGTCACGACCCCTTTGGGGGTCGCAAGACCCTTTCCCAGGGGTCGCCTAAGACCCTATGAAAACATGTATGCTCTACAGTTATGAAGTAACAAAGAAAATAATTTTTGTGGCTGGGAGTCGCCACAACATGAGGAACTGTATTAAAGGGTCGCTGCATTAGGAAGGTTGAGAAACACTGCATTAGAAGATAAATTCATTCTCGAGTTTGAACATATTTAAGTTATTACAATTATTTTGATTGTAATTATATAATATAGCCTATATAATGGCACTAGACTATGTCTAAGACTAATAGTAAAGACACACCATAAGGAGGCCAAGTATTACATTAGCTTAACAATTATTTAAAATGTATAATTAAATACCTTATTAAAGTAAAAATACTAACTTTAAAGCTTTAAAATAGATTAAATACAAACGAACAATCTGTGTCGATATAACAATATATATTAAGCTTTAATAATAATTTTACATTGCAAATAATTAAAAGTTTTGGCACATGCTGTCATCAGTACAACAAGACATACAAATAAGTATTAATCAAATTTACATAATATATATAAGAGAGAAATAAATCCTACCTAAAAAATAGAAAACCAGGTAGGATTTATCTCTCTCTATATATATTATGTAAATTTTATTATAAAAATTTTGTCTGAAATACTTTATGAGAAAAACCTTCGAACATAAAATCTATCACTCTTCCTAACCTAAACACAATATGTCCCTGGAAAAAATATTTGTCTCTCTAACTTGAATACTAGGTAGGATTTATCTCTCTCTATATATATTATGTAAATAGACTATAGGAAACCTGCATTAAAACAGTTATTGTAGGCCTAATTTTAGGAATATTCTCCCATATGAGTAGTCATTTAAAAGAGAATAACAATTATTATTATTGCCATTTTTAAACTATAAATTATTGAATAAATAATGAAGAACAGAAAAATGGGGACATAAATTTTTTTTACTTAATAAAACTAAAAAGCAACCCATAGTCCTTGCCCAAAACTTTTCAAGTTTGGTTCTAATCTTTTCTTAAATGTTTCAAAATTATTTACTTTAAACTTAGAATTATTCAGATGTTTATAGATTCAAAAATAGAAGAATCACTTTATCATTGACAGTGATAATAGCCCTTTCCGGCATCTGGATCGAATCAAATTAATTTTTGATTTGGCAACATTTTCTTACCCCACCCGCACCCCTTCTTTATCGAGAATGAATGTAGTTCCATGCCACTAAAGCTTATTTTGAAGAAATAAATAACAAAAAAGTATTTTAGTGATATATGCTTACCGAATTGTTATGATAATCCTATCCGCGACACACACAAAAAACTTGTAGCATAAATTTCATAGATAGACCGGAACACAAAAACTGATACGTCACTGTGTGACAAATGTAATGTACTTTTGCAATTTTCCAAAGATACAGTGTATCAGTTCGCCATATATTGTAGAACAAGTTTTTTTAAATTTTTGAATTTACACAGTATGATGCGTAGCTAAGTTTCAAAGTGTCTGATTTAATTAAAATACAAAAAACATGTTATTTTGTTTTTGCTTTAACAAATAATTTTTCTTGAAAAAAGTCTTGATGTAATTATTGTAATGTCAATGTACAATTGTTGCTATTCTTTGCATTGTATTACTAAATTACTATTATTAGATTGTAAATTATTATTATTTAAATACTTAAATCTTAAGATGAAACAAAACATTTAGGTACGATGGTTGCTATAAAACAAATCAGTTATGTGAAAACTGAAAATCTCCTGAAAATTTAGCGCAATTCTTTTAATTCAGTGTCTACACATCAGGCTACCAGACAAATAGTGCGGGAGATATAAGTCCGGTGGGCCTGTCACGTGACCGCCAAACGACTAGGGGAAGATATTCCGGCAGCAGAAATGTCATATGACCACAGGACGACTATTAGGTGTTATTATTCCATCAGGTCATGTGACAAGTGGTCGCCGGCAAAATAGTTGATATTCCAATATTGTGTACAATAATAACATATATTTGTCAGCCGATCCCTAGTCCTTACAATAAATAAATACTGAACATGTTAATATATTCATATGCTCTGAGATACATAAAGTGTACCGTAAGCATTTGACTTTGAATATTAAACTAGTTGGCCTATAATATACTATATTAATATTCTTAACTATATACTAACTAGTAGTACTATTACTTTTTGATTCTGACTATTTAAAAAAAAAAGTCTGTTATCTTGGTTAAACATCTTATTAAAGCTCTACCTTGAAGCCTAAATTTAAAATATGAACCAAATAAAATAAGTCAGTAGACCTATGTCAATAAAGTTGTATTTTAGAATTAGCATTGCGGTGCGTGAGAAGTAGGCTTTGTATTCGTCTAGCTTCATGTGACTTGGTCGCTGGACGTATATCTCCCGCACTATTCGTCCGGTCAACGGACATGTAGACACTTTGTTCTTTAAAAATAAAAACAATGAGGGCAAAATAATGCAGAAATTTGAAATTTGGGTCACAAGAATTTGGGGTAAAATAAATTATAGATTATATTATATAAGTGAATGCTTAAAAAATTATTTTTTTTTTAAAAATTGGTAAATGCGAAGAGATCGGGCTGCGTTTTTTACCATAGCTGTCAACTTGATTGCTGTGACCCATAAAATTAAGAATAAAACGTTTAAAAATAATGAAAAAATTTCCTAAATGTATCCCTAAACCTAACCCCTAAATCTATCCCTAAACCTAACCTGAACCCTAAAGTCATCAGCAACATAATAATAAAACAGCAACTTAACAAAACACGCAAATGACGTCATGGCCCGATCTCTAGTCTTAGCATTAGCCAAATAAATTATAATCATTAAATTCAAAAACATCATAACTGAGACCACTGCTGACACTGCAACTTCTATAAAATAGGTACTTCGCCGAAGCAAGGGACACTCCTATAAAATTTGTATCGGAAACGGAGGTCGGCGCAATGAAATCCGAGTTTTTAATTTTTTATGTGCATGTAATTAGAATAAATCAGGCGTCCTTCTGGTCCATAATTAAGGTCAAACTCCGCCCATTCACTTTAGGAGAAATGTTGACCTACATTCCTATTAAGTTATTTTTTTCATTAAAACAACTTTAAGTGAGGAAAATCATATGTTAATATAAGGCATCTTTGCATTAAAAAATTCGGTCTAAATATTCAAGGTAGGTTTTTCATATTAAATGTAGGCCTGCATAATATATTGAAGTATATGTGTGCAAAATTTCATTGCGCTAGCTCACATCACATTTTCTCAATTCTCCTCAACGTTGACCTCATTATGCACAGGTCGCCCAGGCCATTTTGGATTAGTGATCACGCCCCCTTTTAAATGGCGGAAGACGCCGATACTTAGCTTAGGAAATATTCAATTATTACCACTATATACTTCAAAATATTTGATAACTTGTGTTTCAGAATGCATTTGAAAGAGATTTAAACTGGAAGGTTTTAATTTGAGTTTTAAAAACCCGGTAGAGTCCATATTATTAGCTATCAGGATTCTCCGTGTGCAAAAGGTCGTCATGGGCAACCATTCACAGCCCTTGCATAATGGCAGTACTACCTCAGAGTTTCATTCATAAGAGTTTGCCGTGTGCAAAACTATTCAACAATTGGTCAGAGAAAGTTTTAATTAATTAGTCATGTGCCAAAGTTGAAAGTTCAAAATAAGTAGATCCCAAACAGTATTTTAGGGGATGCATTGCCTTATATAGTATAGACTATATAGCTTGGCTTATACTTATAGTGGTATAATGGACGCTGTAGATTTGGTAAACAGAAAAGCCTTATATTAATACATTATATTATATTAAATTTACTGGTATACAAAGTGCATAGTTAGATAAATTATAATTGTATAACATTATTTTTTAATACAGCATTAGTTCTAAAAATAAAAGTCGTATAAAATTATCATTAAAATGAGAGTTATTTAGCTCGTGACGCGAACAGCAGAATTGGGTCACAGAATGTGGCGATGCTGTCCATGTTAAAAAATGACAAACTAAGTCGTACTTTAAAAATTCATAACTATAAAACTACAACAGCTAAAAATATGATTTTGGTGTTATAATTCTGTTAAAAATTAGCTCTATTCAACTATGCCATTGGTTTATTTTACAAAAATTGTTGAATTTTTTACCAAAGTATCTACTATAAAAATAATAAAATATAGAAAGACGAAATTGATGTTATTGTAAAGCTTATAGCCAGCCCTTTAATATTATAAATCATTTTTGGCGATCAGAAGATATTTTTTTTTTAATTTTCAAAGTACCTAGAACTTCTAAATGTAAGAGTAAGACTAAATTAAGAAGTCTGTGAAAATAATAAATGTCAATCAAATCACAAATGAATGTAAATGTTAAGAAAGCGAATTGTCCTAATACCTCCTTTTAGGAATGCTAGGCGGTTCTGGGTCTAGGCCTCCATTAGAACCTTCTGCAGAGTTAGAACACATTTTATGTTCTATGTTGCATATTTTCCCTAATGATTGCATTTCACCACTCAACCGGCTTTTTTCGATGTGAGCTACGTCTTCGATCGCATTCTTGGTCGCCATGTTTGTTTCAGAGTTATCTCTCTTAGTTTATATCACACCACAGTGGAGAGTTCAAAGTATTCAATGATAACACAGTAAAACTTGGTATGAGTATGAAGGCAGTATGGGTATTAGCCAACATTAAAATTTGAAGTAGCCTACATTATACCAATCAATACAGATATTAAAACCAGACGTATAAATTCAACAAACTAGCATTAAATATATGCACATAATTAACTTTTATTCAATAGATATGATTAACAAATAAAGTATATAACACTTAGACTTAAGACTAGAGAATACATTAAATACACGACGATAAATGATAAAGGACAGAATTGTCAGAATTTGTTTTATAGCAACCACTGTACCTCAAAGTTGTGTTTCATCTCAAGTATTTAAAATGTATTAATATTTTATTTAATCACGAATGATTTATAATAATTCCTAAATAAAAGCAAGTAACAACTCAAGAATGAACAACTACTTTGCTACAATTTTGAAAAAGCCAAATATGAAACATTAACCCTAACCCTAACTCGGTCATCATCTACCCCTGAAACTGGATTGAATGCTATCCAGATTGATTGCCATACAGGGTTTCTTTCAGGCATACCTCCGGGGGGCACTGCCCCCCCCCCCGGAGCAAGTCAAGTGCCCCCCCCCCCCGGGGGAAAATGTGTAAAAAAAAAATATTTAAAAAAAAAAAACTACTCTAAATTTAATTTTTATAACATTTTTAAATGTTATTGAAATGTGTGCCTTTCATCGATTGCAATGATTGGAAAAATAAAATATCGCTTTGTTCGATATATATTGATGATCCATATCGTTCAGGTTAATCTTGTTACTGGCTCGCAGAAATCGATTATAAATATCGTATTGTTTTGAAAATTGGCTGCTCCTGATCATAAGCTAAAATCTAACTTTTTTCTTATTCGCAGATATCAGTATCTTTTATTTAATTACATTTTGCAGCTGCACAAGTTGAAAGACTTTTTAATAACCCTGTATTAAACTACCTTTATAACGATATAAATGTCTATAAATTGAATATAGTTATTACTAAGTAATAAACATGTGCAATTTGTTTTCAAATTATATTGTATAATAGCATCTTGTTTTAAAAAATCATTTTTAGCAAACATTTTAATGTAGTAGATTCCATAGATGTATGCTGACTTAGATAAAATGAAAATTAAAATAATAATAATAATAATAATTTTAAAACAAAAAATTAGGAAATTACCGGTTACATACAAATAGTGGACATTTCATCAATAATTATTAAATCGAGTGCGTTTCTAATTTTTTAACACAGTTTCTGGAACAGAGTAAAATAATTAAAAAAAAAAAAATCTTTATTTATTAAATCCCCAATGACTTTTCTCTGTTAATATAATAATAATAAACAATCTTCCCCAGCTGTTTGAACTATTTTAAAAAAATATTTTAAGATGAGAATCCAGTAGAAAGAATATAATATATATTTAAACAACAACAAAAAAAATCGAGCATTTCGATTATCTTGTAAATGCCATTTTTGGTAGTAGTTAAAAAAAAATTATATGGAATTGGTAAAAAAAAAATTGTTTTCAATGCAAAACAAGAAATTTTGAATGTATCCAAATTAGGTCCTTCATTTTCAGCATGCTCTCCTGGCATTCGTTTTCGTTTTGCTTTCCTTTTTTGAACTGGCTCGATTTTCATTTTAATACACGCTTCCTCAATTTTGGCAAAAATGTTATAGATTTCGTTAGTTCTTAGATCTTCAAAGTCATTTAAAAGTCTTTTTATTAACAACGATGATTGATAAATATCCTGGTTTTTTTTTTTTTTTGTAGGGCTAAATTGACTTTGTTTATTTTTTCAAATATCAAATTCCAAATAATTATAAACCCAATGAACTTGTAACTATTGATTTGACGGTGCAATGATTTAGCAACAGATAATGCGTCACCAAGTAAGTGATTATCCTTCATTTCAATTATACTAAAATAATTTGCTCCAGTTGCTCATATACAGCACTTACAGCATTTGCTTAGGAACACCATCTTGTGTCCGTATGCTTCTTTAGACTGATTTCAGTGACAGCGGATATTTTTCCCATCTACTAGTTGACTAGGAGAAAAAATTGTACAATGCCTGTATAGTTCCGAAAAATGCCACAACATCTGCATCAATGCTGGCCGCGCGTGCACACCTACATGCCACAACATCTGCATCAATGCTGGCCGCGTGCACACCTACCAAATTAAGACTATATGCACAACACGGGATATACCAAGCAAGTGGATTCTCTTTTTGAAGTATGGCTTGAACTCACTTGTACTTCCCTGCCATGTTGGCCCCATTATCGTAACCTTGGCCACGTACATCTTTAGTGATAAACCATTTTGAATTAATGCTGCTTTAATTTCCAAGGCAATTCCTTCTCCTGTTTTTTCTGTTGTGTTTATGAAACCAACGAACCTCTCTTAAATGGTATATTCTTTATCTGACAATTTCACATACCGAATAATTTCAGTTAATTGGTCTTTGTGCGATACATCCGGACTGCTTCAAATATTATACTATAATATTTAGCTTCTTGAATTTCTTTTATTATTTCACTTTGTACTTTCGCTGATAACAAATAAATAAATTCATTCTGGATTGTTGGCGACAAATAGCTACCGATTTTTCAATCTCTCGTCTTTTGAGAGTTAAATGAAATATATTTAAATATCATTCATTTTTCACTTTTTTTGTTATCGAGGATAAAAGTGAAATATTTATTTAAATAAAAATTAAAAAATTAGAGATTTAGCGGCGCCCTTTTAAACAGGCGCAGGCCGGCGCCCTTGGCAACTGCCCCAATGCCAAGCCGTTGCTACGCCTCTGCATGTATACTCCAAAATGCACCTCTTGATTGTTAAATAATCACACATTTTCTGCTGCCCTACTTCCCGATAAAAATTACTTGCCATGACAGCCAAATTTGGTGCTGATATATACACTGCCCAGCGGCGTGCCGAGTGTTAGCGCCACCCTAGGTGTGTTAACTTTTTTGCCACGCTACCTTTCTCGATAGAAACTCTGCAGATGTCCGAAAATCCCGCCGCTCTATCTAAAGAAAAAATGACACCTGGGAAGACCAAATGTTCCCCCCCCCCCCCACACATCTACGTCACTGACGTGAGTTTGATGACAGGGGACAAGATTCATTTTTACACCCCCCCCCCCCCGACTAAACTCTGAAACCTATTATTTTCATCCATTAACACTATAGCCCATTAGATGCCCCCGCTAGTCTGGCGCCCGGGGACATATGTCCCATCTGCCACCCCTTAGCTACGCCTCTGGCCACTGAAAAACTGGCACTGCCCCCCGAACATCAAAAGTTCCCCCTCGGGGGAAAATTTCTGAAAGAAACACTGTTGCCATACATTCTGACCTGGTGACCAAAACTATTTAATTTGTTGTTGGACCATGACCATATATGCCTACTGGCTGAATGGGATGGTACTTCCCATTTATTTTATTTCCTGGTTCCAAATGTGGTCCATTCTTATTTTACCATCTGCTGACCATAAGCACATCACTTCCCAGCTGAAGAGTTTTGATTAGGGTCCAGGTCTTAACCTTCCCCCTACCCTAATTTCCCCCACCCCCTCAACAATCAGTCTAATTTGTGGGACATTTTACTTCCCATTTCTCCAACGTGCCATGGACAGTTATTTTACAGTAATGAAACAATAAACCGTATCGCCATAAACATCTCATCTCCCATGTACATCTCTTATCTCCCAACCTCTGTTCGCCATACACATCTCATCTCCCATGTACATCTCTTATCTCTCAACCTCTGTTCGCCATACACATCTCATCTCCCAGGTACATCTCTGATCTCTCAACCTCTGATCACCATAAACATCTCATCTCCCAGGTACATCTCTCATCTCTCAACCTCTGTTCGCCATACACATCTCATCTCCCAGGTACATCTCTGATCTCTCAACCTCTGATCACCATAAACATCTCATCTCCCATGTACATCTCCTATCTATCAACCTCTGATCGCCATAAACATCTCATCTCTCAGGTACATCTCTCATGTCTCAACCTTTTGATCACCATTAACATTACATCTTCCCGATACATCTCTCATCTACGTGGTACATCTCTTATCTCTCAACCCCCGATCGCCTTGGGAGTTTATGATTGTGTATTGAAATGATTGACTTACTGAGGGTTTAGGGATTAAATCTCAAGGGGTATTTTATTTTGTATAATTTTTCATAATAAAAGATGGCATATTATAACTAGATAAGTAGGCCTACATTTATCAATCGGTACATTTGTATAACCTTTATGTTTTATAACAGAAAATATACTCATTCATTACTGTTTAGTATTTTGAAATAAACTATGAGCGGAATATTAAAGGTTTAACCTTTAACCTTTGACTTTGCAAAATACGCTGACTTTTAAACACTACACTTATCCGCCCTGATTGCGATTGTACTTTATAAAATGGCGCTATGCTCAAAGAGGGTTTCTGATCCCTGACTTAAAACATCGGTTTCTCTCACATATTATTTGCATATTTAAGCCCTCTTTGGCATATCATATTCACATATTATTTGCATATTTAAATCCCCTTTGACATATCGTATTGTATTTCTTGTGCTTTACATGGTAAGCGGGGGTTTAATACGCAAGGGTCATTGCCAGGCAAACGCGGCCCGGGTGACTAAATATTGCTGACAGATGCGGCCCGGGTGACCAAATATCACTGACAGATGCGGCCCGGGTGACCAAATATCACTCACAGACGCGGCCCGGGTGACCAAATATCACTGACAGATGCGGCCCGGGTGACCATATATCACTGACAGATTCGGCCCGGGTGACCAAATATCACTGACAAATGCGGCCCGGGTGACCAAATATCACTGACAGATGCGGCCCGGTTGACCAAATATCTCTGACAGATGCGACCCGGGTGAACAAATATCACTCACAGATGCGACCCGGGTGACCAAATATCATTGACAGATGCGGCCCGGTTGATCAAATTTTACTGACAGATGCGGCCCGGTTGACCAAATATCACTGACAGATGCGGCCCGGTTGACCAAATTTTACTGACAGATGCGGCCCGGGTGACCACATTTTACTGACATATGCGGCCCGGGTGACCAAATATCACTGACAGATGCGACCCGGATGACCAAATATCACTGACAGAAGCGGCCCGGGTGACCAAATATCACTGACAGAAGCGGCCAGGGTGACCAAATATCACTGACAGAAGCGGCCAGGGTGACCAAATATCACTGATAGAAGCGGCCAGGGTGACCAAATATCACTGATAGAAGCGGCCAGGGTGACCAAATATCACTGACAGATGCGGCCCGGTTGACCAAATTTTACTGACAGATGCGGCCCGGGTGACCACATTTTACTGACATATGCGGCCCGGGTGACCAAATATCACTGACAGATGCGACCCGGATGACCAAATATCACTGACAGAAGCGGCCCGGGTGACCAAATATCACTGACAGAAGCGGCCAGGGTGACCAAATATCACTGACAGAAGCGGCCAGGGTGACCAAATATCACTGATAGAAGCGGCCAGGGTGACCAAATATCACTGATAGAAGCGGCCAGGGTGACCAAATATCACTGACAGAAGCGGCCAGGGTGACCAAATATCACTGATAGAAGCGGCCAGGGTGACCAAATATCACTGATAGAAGCGGCCAGGGTGACCAAATATCACTGATAGAAGCGGCCAGGGTGACCAAATATCACTGACAGAAGCGGCCAGGGTGACCAAATATCACTGATAGAAGCGGCCAGGGTGACCAAATATCACTGACAGAAGCGGCCAGAGTGACCAAATATCACTGATAGAAGCGGCCAGGGTGACCAAATATCACTGATAGAAGCGGCCAGGGTGACCAAATATCACTGACAGAAGCGGCCAGGGTGACCAAATATCACTGATAGAAGCGGCCAGGGTGACCAAATATCACTGATAGAAGCGGCCAGGGTGACCAAATATCACTGATAGAAGCGGCCAGGGTGACCAAATATCACTGACAGAAGCGGCCAGGGTGACCAAATATCACTGATAGAAGCGGCCAGGGTGACCAAATATCACTGACAGAAGCGGCCAGAGTGACCAAATATCACTGATAGAAGCGGCCAGGGTGACCAAATTTCACTGACAGAAGCGGCCAGGGTGACCAAATATCACTGATAGAAGCGGCCAGGGTGACCAAATATCACTGATAGAAGCGGCCAGGGTGACCAAATATCACTGATAGAAGCGGCCAGGGTGACCAAATATCACTGACAGAAGCGGCCAGGGTGACCAAATATCACTGATAGAAGCGGCCAGGGTGACCAAATATCACTGACAGAAGCGGCCAGAGTGACCAAATATCACTGATAGAAGCGGCCAGGGTGACCAAATTTCACTGACAGAAGCGGCCAGGGTGACCAAATATCATTGAGAGAAACAATCCAGGCGGCCCAATCATCACCGACAGAGCGGACTTAGCGGCGTGAATTTCATCGGCCCAACGGGTCTGCTGTCCCGGTGGGACAGTCCACCACTGCTTGTATTCCTCAAAGGTCTCTGTAAAATGCACATCGCTACAAAATGTTAAACTCCCATACGGCAATAATCACGGCAGAACGGCAACAGACAACCGGATAAACACGGCATAACGGCGAAAGAAAACCGGATTAGCACGGCAGACCGACTACAGACAACCGGATAAACACGGCAGACCGGCCACAGACAACCGGATAAACACGGCAGACCGACAACAGACAAACGGATAATCACTAAATTCAAAAACACAACATCGTATTGATCCTATCATACACATGATAACAACAAACATATGAAAGGGCAATGAGGCAGAAATTTAACTTCGTTTTTGTGAGTTAGATATCATGTCTTGCAGTCTTTGTGAATCTTCGACACCAATTTGGTCTACTGTATTCAACTCTAATGATGTTATGTTACAAAACTTTGGTCTACTGTATTCGACTCTGATGATGGTATGTTACAATACTTTGTTCTACTGTATTCGACTCTGATGATGGTATGTTACAATACTTTGGTCTACTTATTCGACTCTGATGATGGTATGTTACAAAACTTTGGTCTACTGTATTCGACTCTGATGATGCGATATCATTATAATTACTTGATAATGTAAATTATAATACGGGGTGGGTGGGGGTGGGGGAGGTGTATTGGGCCCTGTTAAGGAAGAATTATTTATTTTAAAGTAGAGTATATTCATTATACCGCACTATGTACAAGGTTCATGTGACGCAATTAAAGAAAACCTAACCGCACGATGTAAAAGAGGGAGGTGACTCATTTAGAAACCTTGAAAGACTGACAAAAAGAGGTAATTTACAAAATTAGATCAATGGTTCTTAAAATATTTAAGAAATACCGTCTTAAATGTGTCTATGCATGGGTTTATTCTACAAGCGAGTATTTTACAGGTGTGTATTTTACGGTTGTATTTTTAACATGTATATATATTTTAAGGTGTGTATTTTACAAGCGTTTATTTAACAGGTATGTATTTTACAGGCATGTCTTACAGGCGTGTATTCTACAGACATGTATTCTACAGACGAGTATTTCAAAGATATATATTTTACAGGTTTGTATTGTACATGTTGGTATCCTGCAGACGTGTATATTTACAGGTTAGTATTTTACAGTTGTACATTTTATTGTTGTGTATTTAAAAGTGTGTATTTTACAGTTGTATTCCACAAATGTGTATTCGACAAACAAATATTTAAGAGATGCATATTTTACAGGTGTGTATTCTGGGAATTTTAAGAGATGCACAATATCACTGATAAGTCATGGTATGATTCAATCATTACGAAAATATCACTGATAAGTCATGGTATGATTCAATCATTACGAAAATATCACTGATAAGTCATGGTATGATTCAATCATTACGAAAATATCACTGATAAGTCATGGTATGATTCAATCATTACGAAAATATCACTGATAAGTTATGGTTTGATTCAATCATTACGAAAATATCACTGATAAGTTATGGTTTGATTCAACCATTACGAAAATATCACTGATAAGTCATGGTATGATTCAACCATTACGAAAATATCACTGATAAGTCATGGTATGATACAACCATTACGAAAATATCACTGATAAGTCATGGTATGATTCAACCATTACGAAAATATCACTGATAAGTCATGGTATGATTCAACCATTACGAAAATATCACTGATAAGTCATGGTATGATTCAACCATTACGAAAATATCACTGATAAGTCATGGTATGATTCAACCATTACGAAAATATCACTGATAAGTCATTGTATGATTCAACCATTACGAAAATATCACTGATAAGTTATGGTTTGATTCAATCATCATGACCAAAACTGATAATTCATGGTTTGATTAAATCATTATTAAAATATCACTGATAAGTCATTGTATGATTCAACCATTACGAAAATATCACTGATAAGTTATGGTTTGATTCAATCATCATGACAATATGACTGATAATTCATGGTTTGATTCAATCATCATGACAATATGACTGATAAGTCATGGTTTGATTAAATCATTACATCACAGATAGGCTATAGTTGGATTCAAAAATTAATTGTACTTATGTAACCATAGAAGGCCAAGTGGATTTCAATGAAAGTTGTGAAAATAACTTTCGGACTCAAACTGACAGCTACCATGGTCAGGTATTGAAAATAAGGTCAATTATGGTCAAGTATGGTCAAACATGGTCAACTTAAGTCAAATATAATCATTTATAGTTAACTATGGTCAAATAAGGTCAATTATGGTAAAGTATGGTCAAACATGGTCAACTTAAGTCAAATATAATCAACTATGGTTAACTATGGTCAAATATGGTCAAGTATGGTCAAACATGGTCAACTTAAGTCAAGTATAATCAACTATGGTTAACTATTGTCAAATCTGGTCAATTATGGTCAAGTATGGTCAAACACGGTCAACTTAAGTCAAATATAATCAACTATGGTTAACTATTGTCAAATATGGTCAATTATGGTCAAGTATGGTCAAACATGGTCAACTTAAGTCAAATATAATAAACTATTGCTAACTATGGTCAAATGTGGTCAATTATGGTCACAAAAGATAAACTATGGTCAAGTATCGTCAACCAGGGCCGACCCTAACAATTGCGAGGCCCTATGCGAAACGGATTGCGCGGGGCCCATTCTGGGTAGAGGATAAGGATAATTAAGTGAGAATTAAAATTTTGTATTAGAAAATAAACTAGTTCCCCTTATTCTCATCCTATGATGATTAAAATCACCACGCCTCCGTGCAGAGGAATAAAAATACAGTCATGTGACTGAGTACCATTCACTCTTTGTGTTACACATACCAATGGACTATGAATAAGTCTATGTACAATAAATGAACCATGTACATGTTTTTATACATACCAATGGACTATGAATAGGTATGTGTACAAAAAGTGGCCCATGAATATATTTGTGTACAATAAATGGACCATGAGTATGTTTGTGTACAATGAATGGACCAATAGTATGTTTGTGTACAATAAATGGACCCTGAATATATTTGTGTATAATGAATGGACCACGAGTATGTTTGTGTACAATGAATTGACCACGAGTATGTTTAAAATTATTATTTTACTCAAATTGTAATAAGTCTTCTGTTGTTCAGTTCTTTGGTATGACTTTAGGAAGAGATGTTCAGTTCTTTGGTATGACTTTAAGAAGAGATGTTCAGCTCTTTGGTATGACTTTAAGAAGATATGTTCAGCTCTTTGGTATGACTTTAAGAAGAGATGTTCAGCTCTTTGGTATGACTTTAAGAAGAGATGTTCAGCTCTTTGGTATGACTTTAAGAAGAGATGTTCAGCTCTTTGGTATGACTTTAAGAAGAGATGTTCAACTCTTTGGTATGACTTTAAGAAGAGATATTCAGCTCTTTGGTATGACTTTAAGAAGAGATGTTCAGCTCTTTTGTATGACTTTAAGAAGAGATGTTCAGCTCTTTGGTATGACTTTAAGAAGAGATGTTCAGCTCTTTGGTATGACTTTAAGAAGAGATGTTCAGCTCTTTGGTATGACTTTAAGAAGAGATATTCAGCTCTTTGGTATGACTTTAAGAAGAGATGTTCAGCTCTTTTGTATGACTTTAAGAAGAGATGTTCAGCTCTTTGGTATGACTTTAAGAAGAGATGTTCAGCTCTTTGGTATGACTTTAAGAAGAGATGTTCAGTTCTTTGGTATGACTTTAAGAAGAGATGTTCAGCTCTTTGGTATGACTTTAAGAAGAGATTTTCAGCTCTTTGGTATGACTTTAAGAAGAGATGTTCAGCTCTTTTGTATGACTTTAAGAAGAGATGTTCAGCTCTTTGGTATGACTTTAAGAAGAGATGTTCAGCTCTTTGGTATGACTTTAAGAAGAGATGTTCAGCTCTTTGGTATGACTTTAAGAAGAGATGTTCAGCTCTTTGGTATGCATTTAAGAAGAGATGTTCAGCTCTTTGGTATGACTTTAAGAAGAGATGTTCAGCTCTTTGGTATGCCTTTAAGAAGAGATGTTCAGCTCTTTGGTATGACTTTAAGAAGAGATGTTCAGCTCTTTGGTATGACTTTAAGAAGAGATGTTCAGCTCTTTGTTATAACTTTAAGAAGAGATGTTCAGCTCTTTGGTATGACTTTAAGAAGAGATGTGCAGCTCTTTTGTATGACTTTAAGAAGAGATGTTCAGCTCTTTGGTATGACTTTAAGAAGAGATGTTCAGCTCTTTGGTATGACTTTAAGAAGAGATGTTCAGCTCTTTGGTATGACTTTAAGAAGAGATGTGCAGCTCTTTTGTATGACTTTAAGAAGAGATGTTCAGCTCTTTGGTATGACTTTAAGAAGAGATGTTCAGCTCTTTGGTATGACTTTAAGAAGAGATGTTCAGCTCTTTGGTATGACTTTAAGAAGAGATGTTCAGCTCTTTGGTATGACTTTAAGAAGAGATGTTCAGCTCTTTGGTATGACTTTAAGAAGAGATGTTCAGCTCTTTGGTATGACTTTAAGAAGAGATTTTCAGCTCTTTGGTATGACTTTAAGAAGAGATGTTCAGCTCTTTGGTATGACTTTAAGAAGAGATGTTCAGCTCTTTGGTATGACTTTAAGAAGAGATGTTCAGTTCTTTGGTATGACTTTAAGAAGAGATGTTCAGCTCTTTGGTATGACTTTAAGAAGAGATATTCAGCTCTTTGGTATGACTTTAAGAAGAGATGTTCAGCTCTTTGGTATGACTTTAAGAAGAGATGTTCAGCTCTTTGGTATGACTATAAGAAGAGCTATTCAGCTCTTTGGTATGACTTTAAGAAGAGATGTTCAGCTCTTTGGTATGACTTTAAGAAGAGATGTTCAGCTCTTTGGTATGACTTTAAGAAGAGATGTTCAGCTCTTTGGTATGACTTTAAGAAGAGATGTTCAGCTCTTTGGTATGACTTTAAGAAGAGATTTTCAGCTCTTTGGTATGACTTTAAGAAGAGATGTGCAGCTCTTTTGTATGACTTTAAGAAGAGATGTTCAGCTCTTTGGTATGACTTTAAGAAGAGATGTTCAGCTCTTTGGTATGACTTTAAGAAGAGATGTTCAGCTCTTTGGTATGACTTTAAGAAGAGATGTTCAGCTCTTTGGTATGACTTTAAGAAAAGATGTTCAGCTCTTTGGTATGACTTTAAGAAGAAATGTTCAGCTCTTTGGTATGACTTTAAGAAGAGATTTTCAGCTCTTTGGTATGACTTTAAGAAGAGATGTTCAGCTCTTTGGTATGACTTTAAGAAGAGATGTTCAGCTCTTTGGTATGACTTTAAGAAGAGATGTTCAGCTCTTTGGTATGACTTTAAGAAGAGCTGTTCAGCTCTTTGGTATGACTTTAAAAAGAGATGTTCAGCTCTTTGGTATGACTTTAAGAAGAGATGTTCAGCTCTTTGGTATGACTTCTAGAAGAGATGTTCAGCTCTTTGGTATGACTTTAAGAAGAGATGTTCAGCTCTTTGGTATGACTTTAAGAAGAGATGTTCAGCTCTTTGGTATGACTTTAAGAAGAGATGTTCAGCTCTTTGGTATGACTTTTAGAAGAGATGTTCAGCTCTTTGGTATGACTTTTAGAAGAGATGTTCAGCTCTTTGGTATGACTTTTAGAAGAGATATCCCGCACAAACCTGGCCAGAAAGCACTTTCCAAAGAAAAGAAAATTGTCTATTTAAAAAAATGTATGTCAGCAACAAATTTAATTCATTATTTTTTTTAAATGTGCTATTCAGTCCTTTTTTTATTTGTCAACTCCATTACACTTACAGTGACTTCTCATTGATAAAATTCTCATAGCTAAAATTCTAATGGCTACACTTCTCATAGCCAAACTTCTCACTGCTAAACTTCTCATATGTTGAACGATATTTCTCTTTCTGTGCCACCAAACACTGGAATTCTCTCCCACTACACACCAGTAATATACCGACCATTAAGTCCTCTAAAACTGCACTCAAGACACATCGCTTCGTACTGTATTGTCCCGACTAATTCCCACCCCCTCTGACTGATACATGATGGAACTCGATGCCGCCCATGGCTTGACCTCTAAATAGTTCTGGGGTGGGCGTGGTAAATATATTTTGTTTATTAAGCTGTTTATTTAATTATATAAATTGATGCAACTTTTTTAATGTCATGTTTATTTTAGCAACTATTTTTATGTAAAACGCGGTGAGCCCAGCCCTGGGCTGTAATAATAATACCACTGTAATAGTAGTAATAATAGTATCTAAACTCCTCATAACTAAACTTCTCATAAGTAAACATTATTAAAACGAAATGCCATCTTGCTTGCTCCTACGTATCTATCAAGCTATTAGTTGACAAATGCGTGATGCAAATATTAAGTCAAGAAAAAACCCAATAAATCTCAAATGACGTTAGTATTATTACGCAACAAAGCGCGTTCATGCTCACCCATTTCGCACGTGGTCTGCGACCGAACGTAGCCTCCAGACGGTGAGGGGAGAGCAAGCATGGCGTGGCGGAGTTTAGCCCCGCATCACAGCACCGTTTGCACCCCGGCCTGGCGTCAGGACCGAAATGTCTTCAAAATAAGCAGTGGGTTGTAGTCGTTAGACAGTCAAACAAACGCTGCTCAGACATGAAAATGTCAACCTAACACCCACTGGTTGTTTTGTCGGTGAGTTAACGATTCTATGATATTGTGGATGTTAACATCATACATCTCAGCTGTTAAAATCGTGATTTGACATTTACGTGAGTTTGTGATCGTTCATTGTGAGTTTATTGGGGCTCGGAATAACTATATTATAAAATGTAATAAAATCACACGTAATAGAACTGTAAAAAGTAAGACTACGTTTATTTCAAGGAAGATAGCAGATCCTCCCACATCAAGTTTTCCGTTGTGTTCAATGTTTGATGCTCCCTTTACTCAAGACTCCAGACTCACGTGACTAGCAATTCCACACAGCCAGGCTATTTTCCATTTGCTGGTGACTACAACGGACGCTTTCCAACCAGGTACCTGTTGCCCGAGAGGAGGACTACGTAACCGTTATGTCACTGTACTAACAGAAAAGAAATTCGAAACATAAATTGTACAGTTTTAAGCTAATCACGTTGTATTAGGAAATGATAATCTTAAAATACAATTCTGGAAATATTACTTGATATCACGATTACTTGAGTTCGAATTAATTTGGTGAATTAATGAATTAATGTTATAATCTCAAAAAAAATTGTGACATCAATGACTTTATTTGCAATCTAACTGTTAATATTAATCGGCATTGCCACCACAGTGTTGATCTTGTACGGGACAAACCCAACAGTTGTTCGAGCGGACGATGAAAGGGAGTCCACTCTCAACTCTTTTTATCTGGGATTAACAGAACAATTCACCTTTGGCGAGATTAAAGCTGGGGGAAACATAGTGCATGCTATCTGCACCGTTAATGAAAGGTAAGTCCCATTGTAAGTGCCAGTTACTGCAGTAGTAGTTAGTGCTGGTAATTGCACGAGTAGTTAGTGCTTGTTACTGCAGAAGTAGTTAGTACTAGTTACTGCAGGAGTAGTTAGTGCTAGTTACTGCAGGAGTAGTTAGTGCCAGTTACTGCACGAGTAGTTAATGCTTGTTACTGTAGGAGTACTTAGTGCTAGTTACTGGAGTCATTCTTAATGCTAGTTACTGCACGAGTAGTTAGTGTTGTTTACTGCAGGAGTAGTTAGTGATTGTTACTGCAGGAGCAAAGGTTGGAGGGAATTTATCCCTCAATACAGTTTACATCCCATATAGACTTAGTACAGCGTATATCCCATGTAGATCGCAGTGCATTGTACGTCCCATGTAACTCTCAGTACAGTGTACATACCATGTAAGTTTCAGTGCAGTGCACATCTCATGTAGCTCTCAGTACCGTGTACATCCCATGTAACTCTCAGTACAGTGTACATCCCATGTAAGTCTCAGTGCAGTGTACATCTCAGCTCTCAGTACCGTGTACATCCTATGTAACTCTCAGTACAGTGTACATCCCATGTAACTCTTAGTAAAGTGTACATCCCATGTAACTATCAATACAGTGTACATCCCATGTAGCTCTCAGTACAGTGTACATCCCATGTAACTCTTAGTACAGTGTACATCCCATGTAACTATCAATACAGTGTACATCCCATGTAGCTCTCAGTACAGTGTACATCCCATGTAACTCTTAGTACAGTGTACATCCCAGGGTAACTCTCAGTACCGTGTACACCAAATACAGTTCTCAGTACAGTAGGCTTAAAATTCGGAGTTCATTAGAATATTCAATATATTGTCTCATGATGGTTTTATCTTGAACAAAGAATCTCAACCATTTGAACACTAACTTTAGTTTATATATTTCAACATCAAACACATAGGAACTCTAATACATGCCATGTCCAACCATTCACTGCCATGTCCAACCATTCACTGTCATGTCCAACCATTCACTGTCATGTCCAACCATTCACTGTCATGTCCAACCATTCACTGTCGTGTCCAACCATTCACTGCCATGTCCAACCATTCATTGTCATGTCCAACCATTCACTGTCATGTCCAACCATTCACTGTCATGTCCAACCATTCACTGCCATGTCCAAACATTCACTGACATGTCCAAACATTCACTTGCATGTCCAACCATCCACTGCCATGTCCAACCATTCACTGCCATGTCCAACCATTCACTGCCATGTCCAACCATTCACTGCCATGTCCAACCATTCACTGTCATGTCCAAGCATTAACTGCCGTGTCCAACCATTCACTGCCATGTCCAACCATTCACTGCCATGTCCAATCATTCACTGCCATGTCCAACCATTCACTGCCATGTCCAATCATTCACTGCCATGTCCAACCATTCACTGCCATGTCCAACCATTCACTGACATGTCCAAACATTCACTGACATGTCGAAACATTCACTGCCTTGTCCAACCATTCACTGCCATGTCCGAACATTCACTGACATGTCGAAACATTCACTGTCATGTCCAACCATTCACTGCCATGTCCATCCATTCACTGACATGTCCAAACATTCACTGACATGTCCAAACATTCACTGCCATGTCCAAACATTCACTGACATGTCCAAACATTCACTTGCATGTCCAACCATCCACTGCCATGTCCAACCATTCACTGACATGTCCGAACGTTCACTGCCATGTCCAATCAATTAATTCAATTCACTGTCGTCAAATGCGACCCCCCACCCCCCCAAAAAAAAAAACAACAACAACAAACCAACCCTGACGTCTGCCTGTGAACCAAACTTCAATAAATTGTGCTGCTTATTTATGTTGCGGTCCCTTGAAATTTCTTTGGATCCGACGCTGGGTTTAGTTGCTATATTTTCCTCTCACCATTCACACATCACGCCTCTGAAACTCTTCAGGCATCCTGGGGGCTCACCATTTCAAATGTTCGAGATTCATTTGAAACGTTGGCTGGCATTTGAAGGGCAGGTATAATTAGATGAGTAATTTGTCTATTACCTGTTCTATGCACACCAAACCCTCCCCACCCCCAGTGTGGCGATTCGTCTGTTTACCACAAATTTGCTGAGGTCTGCACCTGAGAGTGTTGGTGTTTACAACTCGTCCTTACATTTGATCTTGCTGAAACGCGGTCATACGGGAATACATGTTCTAGATTTACAACAAATCTGTAGGTCAATTATTCAGCTAAAAGAAATACAAAGTGCTTAGTATTTGAATTTGGTTTTTTATCCATTCTTGGCAATCTACGCTGCAGACACAAGAAAGGCGCGCTAAATACACATCACTTGCAGACGACTCATCTTCCACTTTCATTCCATCATTTATCCCCATCACAATGACACATCACGCTGATTACGTCACAAGAAATACGTCTTTTAAAAACACCATTCCCAAAAGGTACAAAACAAAGAAAATGTAGGGTACTGTCAGAACTCATTTTTAAAAACACGCATCGAAACCCACGTGATCAACGGATCCAGTTAACACGATTACGGGAGGCTACTCTTCACGTCTGGGGATTTTCTCTTGTGGCTGATTTATTAATATCTCCAAGTTCGCGTCAGGAAAATTACATTCAGGAGTCGACAATATCGATTTCCATGCGAAACTGTAAATATATTCATTATAAACTGTAAATATATTCATTATAAACTGTAAATATATTCATTATAAACTGTAAATAAATTCATTTAAACATAACGATTTATGACTTTGTTTAAACACATGTTTCATGAAAAGAACATGTCTTAAAATCATTAATGTCAAGATGTTCCTATTATGAACTTGGTCAAATTTTGATATGATCTGATATTAATGAGAATTATTTTATTAATAAGTATTTTAATGATGATTATTTTAGGAGCTATAAATTGTTGGGAAGAGTTGAAGTAATATTTGGCACTAAATCAAGGGTTGATGATAAATCAGAGTTTAGTCATTTAATATCGTTTCCGAATGTGGTTTCAGTCTTACTATTGTAACTTTGACTCAAGAGATCAAATTAACTATTTTTAACAGATTTAGAATGCAATAAAGATTATAAGTAGATTAATAAGAGGTAAACAAATTGTGTAAGTAAAGGAATTTAGATTAAGCTTAATTATCATTTTAAAATTTACAACTTCAAAGGTTTCAGAATATGCATTCATCTGTACAACAATAACAGCATCAACAACAACAAACAAATGTACACAAGATATATATCTGTGATGTACACAAGATATATCTCTGTGATGTACACAAGATATATCTCTGTGTATTCTACCTGTAGTTAAAATGAAAGAAAAAGAAAAGCATAAGAATGGACACAAGTCCCAAAAGTACGCAAAGAAGATCAAAGAGATGAGACACATTCCGTTATGGCCGTTCTGTAACTGACTTCGACCCTAGAGATGTTTGATTTCGCTGTTAAGATTCCCCAATACTTTCTTACAGTTATGTTACGTTTATTTGTGAGCTTCAATCTGGGCCCCACCCTGGGCCCCACCCTGCACTTAAACAACTACTCAAGCACGACCTCTAAGGCCCCAACTCCTCATCGCCCCACATTCATGTAGAGAATAATTTATCAAGGAAGTCTAAAGTGTGAACGAGCAATCGATAAAAGAAAGACATACGATGTGGCCCAATCTCTCACTGGCCCGTTGGCTCTGTGGCCCGATCTCTCACTGGCCCATTGGCTCTGTGGCCCGATCTCTCACTGGCCCGTTGGCTCTGTGGCCCAATCTCTCACCACACCATTTGCTCTGTGGCCCAATCTCTCACCACACCATTTGCTCTGTGGCCCAATCTCTCACTGGCCCGTTGGCTCTGTGGCCCAATCTCTCATTGGCCCGTTGGCTCTGTGGCCCGATCTCTCACTGGCCCATTGGCTCTGTGGCCTAATCTCTCCCCCGCCCATTGAACTCTCAACGTAACAGCCTCTCATTAGATGCATCGTTTCCATGGATAACGTCTCGTCGTTATTTATTGATAACAGTTTAGCAGATCTTAATTAACGATGTCAAGAGGTGAATGTCGAGGTTAACGAAAATTAACGATGTCAAGAGGTGAAGGTCGAGGTTAACGAATGTGTTAAAAATAGTAGATCTTAATTGACGATGTCAAAGGGGAAGGTCGAGGTTAACGAATGGGTTAAAAATAGTAGATCATAACTAACGGCATAAACGGGTCAAGGTCGAGGTTAACGAATTGGTTATACATATCAGATCTTAATTAACGGCATCAAGGGGTCAAGGTAACTGTTAACGAACGGGTTAGTACGTGACATAGGATAACTCTAATATTTATTAAAAAAACTGAGGCAAAGGTTAACCAAAATGCATTCTGCATTGTTTTTTGAATAAGCACAACTAGAGCATCAAAGAAACACAATATTACGGTTTGACATGTGTATATCTTCATTGAGTCAGGAGCTGTAAAGAGAGTCAGTAAACTTGTCATTAATAACTACAGTAATATTATTTTAAAGATACATTGTGACTTAAACTAAAAGTCGGTAACTCTGATCCTCAGTCTGTGACATTGAACCGATGTCTGTGACCTTGAACCGATGTCTGTTACCTTAAACCACAGTCTGTGACATAGAACTTTGGTCTATGACACTGAACGTCAGTCTACGACCTTGATTTTTATTATGTGACCTGAATCTCAGTTTGTGACCATGAATTTTATTCGGTGACCCGGAATTCCAGTCTCTGGCCACGAATCTCAGTCTGTGAGCCTGAACCCCAGTCTGTGCCAATGAATATTGGGATTTGAGCCTGAACCTTAATCGGGGTCCCTGAACTAAGTCAAAGACCCTAAAGGTCAGTCTGTGACCCTGAAGGTCAGTCAATGACCCTATTACGGACCGTTATAAATGGAGAATTTAATCTCTTAATTTTAGTCTATGGCTTGTTCTAAAATTAGTCCATAATAAAGGACGATACAATGTTTAAAAATAATAACAAATAAAACGACAATCAAGGCCAGAGCTAATTACAATTAATAACTTTTTAATTTGTGTACTTCAATTAAATAATAACAGCAAAAGAAATATGATTAAAATTATAAACTTACAGATTTTCAGGTACCGGTACTGTTTGTATAAAATACAATGAGCACAAAATTGTACGAGGAAATAGAAAAATCTACACACAACAAAGTATTAAATAATGACACAGCACATCTCGTGGTAAATGAAAAATATCATCTCTCCCTCTCTCTATCGGTCAGCCCTTTTTATAGGCATTTCCTACTAATGTCTAGAACCGTCTAATGCATTGTTTTGCTTTCCCGTTTTATCCAGATTCTTCTATAAGGTTCTGAATAATTAAGCTTTTTGTAAACAAGGGAAATATTTTGTTATCCACACTTCAAAGGCGGTCACGAGATTTCACGAGGGGTCATGCACGTGGAAGGCGGGCTTTGCGTGTAACAAAACACATCATCCATCTTAACAACCCTGAACTAAGTCAATGACCCTAAAGGTTAGTCTGTGACCCTGAAGGTCAATCTGCGACCATGAAATTTAGTCTGTGACACCGAATCTTGATCTTTGACCATGACTCTATGCCATTGTCAATGTTGTTTAGGTGATACAACCCTGTTATAGACTGACAAATTATATCAGCAGTACTAAAGTTTCAAAATTGGTATCGTCTGACACTTAAGCTAGACTTGAATTCAATGAATCGATGCTATGGTGTTGCAGAAATCAAGAAATGACAGGTGAAATGTTTTGTAAGTTTTGCATTCATCGTCTTTCTGGTTTAGACTTGTCCCAGATTACTTAAAAATCATTTACCATGTCACAGATTAATTAACTATCATTTAGCATGTCACAGATTAATTAAATATCATTCAAACATTTCTTTGCAACAGACATCCCCACCTGCACACATGACGCCATATCCAAATAAGACACCCAACCATGCAGTTGTGCTAACCTGAGAAAACTATTTCACCTATGACGTCATTTGAGACAACCGACTCTGCTGTAGTGTTTACCTGAGATATTTATTTCGTCTATTAGGCTTCGCTATTTATGTATCCGGCAAACATAAATCTATTTATTGCATAAGAACGACTGGTTAGAAAAACTTTTCATTTTTGGTAAGAAAGCGGCATTTGCGTTTGATACGATTAATGGCGGACATCGTTTGGCGATGTATCATTGGTCAATCCATATTTAAACATGGATTGGATGACGATAATATGAACTGAAAGTAAAGACATTATTCAGATTGAAAGTATACTATGAACAAAAATATTTGGTCTGGTTCGTTGATCAGTACTCAATGTTTTGAAATGAGTTCAGAAAACTCAAATATCAATTAGAAATATACTTGGAAGTGGACAAAGTGGGAGTTGGTCAAAATCATATAAATATGTCACAATTTTGACACCATTAAAACATTGCCTTTCATACAATATTTTGAAGCTATTTGACACCATGAAAACATTGCCGTCCATAAAATATTTTGAAGCTATTTGACACTATGAAAACACTATTGTTCATACAATATTTTACTACCTCTTATTACCCTTTATTAACACTTTTTTTTGGACCTTGCCTAACAGCTCTGACAGGTGAATGACCTTGTTCAGAACAGCAAACACACAGAAGCATGCAGTCAGTCTTCTCAGGTAACTCTCAAAACTGTACTCAGGAGTACCCAGTTGTCTAATCTCAACACTGTACTCATAAGTACCAAGTTGTCTAATCTCAACACTGTACTCAGTTGTCTAATCTCAACGCTGTACCCATATCTAGCAGGTTGTCTACCATTATTTGACGTGAAAACATCTTACCTTCCCTCGCACGTTTGTGTAAACATACTACCTGGGCCGACACCTCTATTGTTCAGAAAGTCTGGCACGTGTGTGTACTATATGGGTGGACACCTTTATTGTTCAGAAAGTCTGGCACGTGTGTGTACTACCTGGGGGGACACCTCTATTGTTCAGAAAGTCTGGCACCTGTGTGAACTACCTGGGTGGACACCTCTATTGTTCAGAAAGTCTGGCACCTGTGTGTACTACCTGGGTGGACACCTCTATTGTTCAGAAAGTCTGGCACCTGTGTGAACTACCTGGGTGGACACCTCTATTGTTCAGAAAGTCTGGCACCTGTGTGTACTACCTGGGTGGACACCTCTATTGTTCAGAAAATCTGATCGCTTTGCGTTGATGTAGTTGAAAAAACGCCTGACAATGACCTTGACAATACAATTTTTGAGCTCACGTGCACTATAATGTGTAAGACTCATTAAATATTTAGCTCGACCCCCTCCCCCACTTCCTGTTTTTCCAATGCGCTTCTCCCTAAATCTTGTTTGTTTATAATAAAACGTAAGTTAAAAAGAAAGTTGTTTGAAAAAGTTGTGAATAGTTTGAATAATTAAAACGTCTATCTCAGATTTTTCATGGACTTGGGCGTATGGTAAAGATATGTATTTATTGGAATTGTCTGACACCTGCCAGTACTCTCTGACCTTTCATTTGCATTGTCTGGTACCTGCCTGTACTCTCTGATCTTTCAATGGAATTGTCTGGTACCTGCCTGCACTCTCTGATCTTTTATTGGCATTGTCTGGTACCTGCCTGTACTCTTTGATCTTTCATTGGAATTGTCTGGTACATGCCTGTACTCTCTGATCTTTCATTGGAATTGTCTGGTACCTGCCTGTACTCTCTGATCTTTCATTGGAATTGTCTGGTACCTGACTGTACTCTCTGATCTTTCATTGGGATTGTCTGATACCTTCCTTTACTCTCTGATCTTTCATTGGAATTGTCTGGTACCTGCCTGTACTCTCTGATCTTTCATTGGAATTGTCTGGTACCTGCCTGTACTCTCTGATCTTTCATTGGAATTGTCTGGTCCTGCCTGTAATTTTTTATACTAAGCTGTTTGTGTGTATTGTTTTTGTTCAGTTTCTTTAATGGACCATGTTTTGTTACATTGTTATTTCCATGCTTAGATCAAGGTTATTTTTTACATTGTTAGTTCCAGGGTTAGATTAATGTTAATTTTGGTAAAATTTCTAGTTCCAGGGTTAGATTAGTGTTATTTTGGTAAAATCGTTAGTTCCAGGGTTAGTTTAGTGTTAATGTTGGTAAAATTGCTAGTTCCAGGGTTAGAGTAGGGTTAATTTTGGTAAAATTGTTCTTTCCAAGGTTAGAGTAGGGTTAATATTGGTAAAATTGTTAGTTCCATGGTTAGTAAGGGTTAATTTTTTGTTACATTGGTATTTACAGGGTTATATTTGGGTTAATTTCTAGTTACTTCTCTATGTCCAAAGCTGTGGTCTTGATATAAAGAAACGAGTTTTATTTGACATATAAATTGATATTTCGGTTAGAGATAAGATGAGTCATGGGTGCATTGATCTATCAGATGGTTTACCAAAGTCCCTGTAAAGAAGGAAGTACTTTCATTTCAGATAGTTTAACAAAACTTGCTGTAAGGTTCGGAATACTTTTATTTCATATGGTTGAACGAAAGTCACTGTAAAGATGGAAGTTCTTTCATTTTTAGATAGTTGAACAAAACTCGCTGAAATGACGAGAGTGCTTTCATTTTAGCCCTTGTTCTTCCCATATGTATGAACTTCATTCTTTAAAACCATGTTACATCAGTTTTAATGAGGAAACATTGCCACACATAAAGAATTACACTCTAATCAATCAACAAGTTTTTTTTTTATTTCTGTTCAACACAAAGAAACATTTGATTTCCTGCCTTTTAGATAAAAAATGATGGTTAATGGCAGAGAATTTCAAAGCTAGCAATAAAATGTATTAAAAAAACTATAAATCTCGTAAGTTTTAAATTTAGCTTTGCGTTATTTCTTAACTCACTGGATGAGCACAGACCAATGGGGAACTTGGTATTATCTCTCACGAGAAATTAAGAGGAAATGCTGCAAGAAATGTATAGATCCCAATTCTGTTTGATACGGAGGATTCCAACGGGGTGTCGGAGGCTAAAGACTTTAGTGTCATTGCTCTCATCCAGTCATTTCCTAAGACTTTAGTGGTATTACTCTCATCCAGGCATTGCCTAAGACTTTAGTGGTATTGCTCTCATCCAGTCATTGCCTAAGACTTTAGTGGTATTGCTCTCATCCAGTCATTGTTTAACACTGTCAAGTTGTACACGTGTTTTGTATCCCTGTCAAAGTAAAGGAAATCTCCACCCTAATCTTGACCTTACAGACACTTGGCAATGTGTGATGACGTAAAAAGCAACCAATAAAGCTGTCTGCCGCCGAGGTTTCTGGAGAGGTTGTTGTACAGGCAGGGTACACAAAAATAAAAATAAAAGTTAGAGCTCTATCAAGAAGTTAAAGGAAATTTGGACAAGTTCATTTGTATAAATGCTGCAAGACCGAAGTAATTTGGAAAAGTTCATTTGTATGAATGCTGCAATATCGAGTTCATTTGCCCTAGTGCGGCAAGATTTTAAGGGTCCCAATAGTGCGGAATTTATTTTTTATTTGAAACAGAACAGTGAAAAAATCGAACAAATTGGGAGAAACAAACAAAGTAGAAATTTTAAAAAAATACATTTAAAGAAGATCGTTTAATGTTGAATACTATTTCTTTTTTTCTATAGTGCATGAACTCTTCTAGTCTGCATGACAGGGGGTGGGGGAGATGGGTGACATTTTTTCAATTCTCGCCTAGGGCAACAAAACACTTAGAAACAACCAAGTCGTCTAGCATGTTTTGAGATAGTTTTGTTTTGCATTTAAAGGTTAGGAATTTAAGGAATGGCTCACCAGGATTGTGGTTACTTGTCTTGTAAGGACGTGGTTATTTGGTGTATAATGGAAGGTGTTGTTTAGCTATAACAGAAGGTGTTGTTTAGCTATAACAGAAGGTGTTGTTTAGCTATAACAGAAGGTGTTGTTTAGCTATAACAGAAGGTGTTGTTTAGCTATAACAGAAGGTGTTGTTTAGCTTTAACAGAAGGTGTTGTTTAGCTATAACAGAAGGTGTTGTTTAGCTATAACAGAAGGTGTTGTTTGGCTCATAAGGAATGTCCGAATTTCTAATTCCCTGTATTCAGCCGATGTCTTTTTAACCATTTGACCAGTTCTTTTATTTCATTGATATTGACGGCTCGCCAACTATTGATAAATTACAACAATCCACTTGAACAGAAGTTGTGTGTGATGATGAGGAGCGATTCAAGTGCAAATATAATGTCCCGTGAGCAGAAGTTGTGTGTGATGATGAGGAGCGATTCAAGTGCAAATATAATGTCCCGTGAACAGAAGTTGTGTGTGATGATGAGGAGCGATTCAAGTGCAAATATAATGTCCCGTGAACAGAAGTTGTGTGTGATGACGAGGAGCGATTCAAGTGCAAATATAATATCCCCGTAAACAGAAGTTGTGTGTGATGATGAGGAGCGATTCAAGTGCAAATATAATGTCCCCGTGAACAGAAGTTGTGTGTGATGATGAGCAGCGATTCAAGTGCAAATATAATGTCCCCGTGAACAGAAGTTGTGTGTGATGATGAGGAGCGATACAAGTGAAAATATAATGTCCCCGTGAACAGAAGTTGTGTGTGATGATGAGGAGCGATTCAAGTGCAAATATAATGTCCCCGTGAACAGAAGTTGTGTGTGATGATGAGGAGCGATTCAAGTGCAAATATAATATCCCCGTGAACAGAAGTTGTGTGTGATGATGAGCAGCGATTCAAGTGCAAATATAATGTCCCCGTGAACAGAAGTTGTGTGTGATGATGAGGAGCGATACAAGTGAAAATATAATGTCCCGTGAACAGAAGTTGTGTGTGATGATGAGCAGCGATTCAAGTGCAAATATTATGTCCCGTGAACAGAAGTTGTGTGTGATGATGAGCAGCGATTCAAGTGCAAATATAATGTCCCGTGAACAGAAGTTGTGTGTGATGATGAGCAGCGATTCAAGTGCAAATATAATGTCCCCGTGAACACAAGGTGTGTGTGGTGATGAGGAGCGATTCAAGTGCAAATATAATGTCCCCGTGAACACAAGTTGTGTGTGGTGATGAGGAGCGATTCAAGTGCAAATATAATCTCCCCGTGAACACAAGTTGTGTGTGGTGATGAGGAGCGATTCAAGTGCAAATATAATGTCCCCGTGAACACAAGTTGTGTGTGGTGATGAGGAGCGATTCAAGTGCAAATATAATGACTTAGTTATTAAAAAATGTAACATAGTGCATTTAACCCCCAGTCGGTTAGTTGCTTACCAATAACCGTCGCCAAAGCATGTTGCAATTCTCAAGACATGAAATGAGACGAAAGATTGTTGCAATTCTCAAGACATGAAATGAGACGGAAGATTGTTGCAATTCTCAAGACATGAAATGAGAAGGAAGATTGTTGCAATTCTCAAGACATGAAATGAGACGGAAGATTGTTGCAATTCTCAAGACATGAAATGAGACGGAAGATTGTTGCAATTCTCAAGACATGAAATGAGACGGAAGATTGTTGCAATTCTCAAGACATGAAATGAGACGGAAGATTGTTGCAATTCTCAAAACATGAAATGGGACGGAAGATTGTTGCAATTCTCAAGACATGAAATGAGACGGAAGATTGTTGCAATTCTCAAGACATGAAATGAGACGGAAGATTGTTGCAATTCTCAAAACATGAAATGAGATGCAAGATTGTTGCAATTCTTAAGACATGAAATGAGAAGGAAGATTGTTGCAATTCTTTAGTATGAAATATTGAGTCGGAAGATGGTTTCACATCATACTCAGTGCTGTTTTGAGATGAGGAACAAGTTTCATTGTATGATCAAGTTATCTATCTCTAATGTCAAGTGTTACGTTGTACTATAAAACACAATACTCGTATTCAGATGTTTTTTTAGCTTGTTAATTTTAACTTTGATTCAGTAAGTGTAAGACTAACTCAAGAATTGAAAAAAAAAATTCAGCCAGGGACGCATTGTGTTGTAAGGGTTGTACTAGAAGTGTGACGTCATTGTTTTATCATCTTTACCATTCAAGTTGTATTTGAATATTTATGAAATCGATTGATAATTAAATATATCACATTTATTTTCTGCTAAAATACGTATTTCATAAAACCCTAAAACTTTAATCTCTAAACCTAACCCTAACCGTAACCCTAACCCTAAACTTAGCCCAAACATTAATTCTACATTGTTGATGATTTAAATATTTATAATATATTTACAGTTGTTATAAATAGTTTCATTAAATTGATCATTTAATAATAATAATAACAATGGAACTTCAGCCAAACAATTGAAATTCAAGTTTTGATCAATTCCTGCTTGAGGACCAAATATTTTATTTTTAGACATTTTAAGCACTTATGAGTTTTGGTTGGAGAGTACACAGCTTCTGACCTGGGCAAATTATTTACAATCAAGCAATGGAAAATAAAAGATTGCATGAATCCATGGCTATACTTTAACGTTTACCAAGTTATCCGGCATGGCCTTGTCATGGATCACCCCAGATCAAACGTTTCATTGTGGAATACTAACAGGAAGCAGCTTTGAAACGGCTCTTATGTCACACGTCTGGGCCTGCTCTTCACATGATTACATTCAATTCCCTCCATTAAATTGTGTCTCTGATCTTAGTGGGTCCACTTCTAGCAACAAGATGTGGCTCACTTTAACAAAAACAAGAAAACTTCACTCTTGTTAATTTCGTTTACAATCATCTGTCGTGCACTCTATTGTCTCTGTTTGTCAATGTTAGTGAGAAAAGGTACAGACAGGGGAAGTCACCGCCGGAAATCCTTGTACAAGGTCGTAGTTGTACACTTGTTCTCATTCGTAGTTAGGTATACTTGTACAAGGTCGTAGTTGTACACGTGTTCTCATTCGTAGTTAGGGTATACTTGTACAAGGTCGTAGGTGTACACTTGTTCTCATTCGTAGTTAGGGTATACTTGTACAAGGTCGTAGTTGTACACTTGTTCTCATTCGTAGTTAGGGTATACTTGTACAAGGTCGTAGTTGTACACTTGTTCTCATTCGTAGTTAGGGTATACTTGTACAAGGTCATAGTTGTACACTTGTTCTCATTCGTAGTTAAGCTATACTTGTACAAGGTCGTTGTTGTACACTTGTTCTCATTCGTAGTTAGGGTATTCTTGTACAAGGTAGTAGTTGCACACTTGTTCTCATTCTTAGTTAAGGTATACTTGTACAAGGTCGTAGGTGTACAATTGTACACATTCGTATTTAGGGTATAGCCCACTAGTGTTTCACACGCAGCAATATTGAAAAACACCCGGGGGTTCACAGAAACGGTCAAATAGGGGGCAGCGTTTTGTTTTCTCTTTAGGATATAAATATCAGTGTTTAAACATTTGAACACCTGGGAGAGAAATGGTATTAATGTGACATGGATGTGCTATTGACGTAATATTGATGTGATATGTCCAATTAGTCAATTTGACATACCTGTCTATTCCAATATTTCCCTGGTCCATAAGTGGAGCATCCCCTTCATTTCATCACAGATAACTGTTGAATCGGGTTTCTTAAGGAATATATCTGAAACCCATGCCATAATTATTTGATTACTTCTAACAACAAACTGACACAATATTTGATATACGGATTCGTAATAATCGAAGCTTGAACAAATATATTGGCATTTGATGTATATATGATATTTATTATATATTTTTACACTTCTTTCACGTTCAGATTAAAAATGAGATCTAACTCTAACACCTTGAGTAGGAAATATTGATTTAGATAGCATGACAACGTATACAAGGGACTTAATCCAGACATTTTGCTGTTCTTTAATTCTCAAATTATTAAATTAACATAATTTACTTTGGTCCCAATACATTGAAATCAAAAGATAAAATACCCATTATCAGAGTATTGACATATCGCTGTGAATTTGCCACATGTCGATTAGAATGTGCTATGAGCAAATCAGTTTCCCCTACTCCTTATGGACTCATCAGAACAATAGCACGTCACATTATGCCCTACTCCATATGGACTCATCAGAACAATAGCACGTCACATTATGCCCTACTCCATATGGATTCAGACCAATAGCACGTCACATTATACCCTACTCCATATGGACTCATCAGAACAATAGCACGTCACATTATACCCTACTCCATATGGACTCAGACCAATAGCACGTCACATTATGTTCAACTGAGAACGCTTAAAAAGTATGCCAAGAAATCTGGGCTGTTGATTACAAAACCAAGCTCTTGTGTAAAGACTATGTTTAGCTCATGTTCTGATAGGAGCATCAAGTTGTTCTGAGACTGTTCTGTGCAGAATTTTATGGACAAAAGTAAATGTAGCACCGGGAGGTAGGAATGATAGAAGGCACTGGAAGGTAGGAGTGATAGAAGGCACCGGACGGTAGGAGTGATAGAAGGCACCGGAAGGTAGGATTGATAGAAGGCACCGGAAGGTAGGATTGATAGAAGGCACCGGAAGGTAGGAGTGATAGAGGGCACCGGAAGTTAGGAGTGATAGAGGAGCATTTTCTTCAAAGATTTCGTAATTTTTACCACATTTCCAGTTTCACAAATTTTAGTGAATTTGGTTCTGCATTATCTTTATTATTTACATTAGTATAATGTTAAAATTAATTTCCGTTGGATATGAATATAGTATATTTAAAAATATATGCTATACAATTTATCGATTCTACTGTAAGAATAACGTCGTAGTTGCAGAAATACTATAATAAAATGAAAGAACAAGTTACATGAAATATAAGACAGAATTAACAACTAATAAGCTACGTGAAATATGAGACAGAATTAACAACTAATAAGCCACATGAAATATGAGACAGAATTAACAACTAATAAGCTACGTGAAATATAAGATAGAATTAACAACTAATATGCCACATGAAATATAAGATAGAATTAACAACTAATAAGCTACAAATATTTAAGAGAGTATTAACACTAATAAACTACATAACATATAAGACTAAATTAATTAGTAATGAAATATTTTGTCTACGTTGACTGCAACAAATCAAACGTTTACTGTAAAACTAAACCAAGATAAAAGAACGTAAATAGCATAAAAAACATATTTACCTGCAGTTGAGCCAATGCACGCACTTACCAGAGTTTTTAAAGTAATATGATCCATCTTCAATGTTGAAACCGTTTCAAAAAGTGGAGATAAGCATCGCCAGCACCGCCCGAAATAATCTAGAGTTACACCTGTTGTGATGTATTTCCAGGAGCTGTGCAAAGGCAGTTCAATAAAATTAGATGAAAACAAGATGAAAACAACTGTTAGCGGGACATCAATAAGCTTACTATTAACATTTTGGCCTATTCCCCAGAGTCCATAGGGAGTCGACCAAGTATCTCTAGGTGACGTAGCCCACCAGGCGTAGAATAATAAATAGAAATTAACATAGAAACATTTCAAACCAATAACTCTCCATATCCATATCCCTAATGCCATTACAAAACTGTTACCAATAACTTTCTCTATATATCCCTAACCCTAACCCTAATGCCATTACAAAACTGTTGCCAATAACTCTCTCTATATATCCCTAACCCTAACCCTAATGCCATTACAAAACTGTTACCAATAGCTCTCTCTCCATAACTCAATACCATTACAAATTAGACAGTTGCTATGAAATCCATGCCAAAATGTGATCCGTGCTGAATGCAACAGGGTTCTGCACACCCGGATTTTAGCACACCCGGGGCTCAGCACACCCGGGGCTCAGCACACCCAGGGCTCAGCACACCCGGGGCGCAGCACACCCGAAGTTCAACTTAAGACTAACTCTAAAATAATACATATGTGAGGCCATTATAAATATGCGCCTTCGCCAATATTACGGACCGTTATAAATGGAGAATTTTATCTTTTGTCTATGGCTCGTACTAAATACAGTCCATAATAAAGGACGATACCAAAGTTTAAAAATAATAACAAATAATACGATACACAAAGCCAGAGCTAATTACAATTAATACGTTTTTAATGTATGAATTTCAATTAAATTACAACAGTAAAAAAAATGTGATTAAAAATCATTAACTTACAGTTTGCAGGTACCGGTACTGTGTATAAAAATACAATGAGCACAAAATTGTACAACGAGGAAATAGAAAAATCTACACACAACAAAGTATTAAATAATGACACACTGCACACCTCGTGATAAAGGAAAGGAAAAGTTCTCTCGTCATTCAATCTTATCCCTTTTATACCCTGTCATTCAATCTTATCCCTTTTATACCCTGTCCCAGATGATCCTTCTCGAAATATAATACGCAGTCTTACTGCTTCCGGCATTCTCGAGATCATTCTATCATGTTCGACTGGAACGGATGATAGAAAGCTAAAATGTCGACAAAGTGATTTTTTTCTAGCCACCCCCAAAACGGCATCGACTGAAAAGAGGTCATGCACGTGGAGTGCGGGCAAAGCGTGTATCAAAACATGTCATCCTTCATAACACCAATCTATAAGAAATTTGTTAAAAATTTGAATCCCTCCAACCTATGAGTATCTGAAATCAGGTTACAGCAATAATGCACCCAGTCCAAACAAACACGTTAAGATAATGCGATCTTACGTGCTACCTCAAATATCCAAGCTATTAACACATCCAGCACACAATCCAATCCTTGGATTAACTTCTGACTACACTCCAAGCGTATGGTCACCAGATTATGTTATCATACCTTTATTTGGATTATATTTGAATATTGAAGTACATACACAAAGTCTGCCTCACATAGGTGTATACTAGTGGTTGAGGGGGGGGGCGGACCGTCAATAAAGTACGTCACGGTCCGTAAAGTGCTGGTGGGGATGTGTTCTGACAGGGGGGTGGCTATCGTTTAATGACGTCATGGTACATAAAAAAAAAAAAAAATAAGGGGTGGAGTTGTGGGGAGAAAATCTCAGAAAATTTGAAAGTTTTGATTGGGGTGGGGGGGGGGGGGTAAATACTACTTTTTTTGTATCTTATATATAACACCTGGAATTGACAGTGAAGTTTAACTTTCTTGTGATGGATATATTCTGATTGCAGACGTCACTTAGCAGTGTACAGTAATTTTAATGCAATGAAGTGTGTTTTAGATTAAGTTTTAATTCCTTGTACACATTTCATATTTTGTAACTTCGAAAGTGTTGTTTTTTTTTTGGGGGGGGGGGGGGGTCTAAAATGTTTACAGGAGTTGAGGGGTAAATACATTGTCAAAAATATTGTGACATTCTTTATGGACGACCCAAGGCCACATTAGTACTACACCCCAGGCCACATTAGTACTACACCCCAGGCCCATTAGTACTACACCCCAGGCCACATTAGTACTACACCTCAGGCCACATTAGTACTACACCCCAGGCCACATTAGCACCCCCCAAGGCCACATTAGTACTACACCCCAGGCCACATTAGTACTACACTTCAGGCCACATTAGTACTACACCCCAGGCCACATTAGTACTACACCCCAGGCCACATTAGTACTACACCCCAGAACACATTAGTACTACACCCCAGGCCACATTAGCACCCCCCAGGCCACATTAGTACTACACCCCAAGCCACATTAGTACTACACCCCAGGCCACATTAGCACCCCCCAAGGCCACATTAGTACTACACCCCAGACCACATTAGTATTACACCCCAGGCCACATTAGTACTACACCTCAGGCCACATTAGTACTACACCCCAGACCACATTAGTACTACACCCCAGACCACATTAGTACTACACCCCAGACCACATTAGTACTACACCTCAGGCCACATTAGTACTACACCCCAGGCCACATTAGTACTACACCCCAGGCCACATTAGTACTACACCCTAGACCAAATTAGTACTACACCCCAGGCCACATTAGCACCCCCCAAGGCCACATTAGTACTACACCCCAGACCACATTAGTATTACACCCCAGGCCACATTAGTACTACACCTCAGGCCACATTAGTACTACACCCCAGACCACATTAGTACTACACCCCAGACCACATTAGTACTACACCCCAGACCACATTAGTACTACACCTCAGGCCACATTAGTACTACACCCCAGGCCACATTAGTACTACACCCCAGGCCACATTAGTACTACACCCTAGACCAAATTAGTACTACACCCCAGGCCACATTAGCACCCCCCAAGGCCACATTAGTACTACACCCCAGGCCACATTAGTACTAGACCCCTGGCCACATTAGCACCCCCCCAAGGCCATATTAGTACTACACCCCAGGCCACATTAGTACTACACCCCAGGCCACATTAGCACCCCCCCAAGGCCACATTAGTACTACACCCCAGGCCACATTAGTACTAGACCCCTGGCCACATTAGCACCCCCCAAGGCCACATTAGTACTACACCCCAGGCCACATTAGTACTACACCCCAGGCCACATTAGCACCCCCCCAAGGCCACATTAGTACTACACCCCAGGCCACATTAGTACTAGACCCCTGGCCACATTAGCACCCCCCAAGGCCACATTAGTACTACACCCAAGGCCACATTAGTACTACACCCCAGGCCACATTAGTACTAGACCCCTGGCCACATTAGCACCCCCCCAAGGCCATATTAGTACTACACCCCAGGCCACATTAGTACTAGACCCCTGGCCACATTAGCACCCCCCCAAGGCCATATTAGTACTACACCCCAGGCCACATTAGTACTACACCCCAGGCCACATTAGCACCCCCCCAAGGCCACATTAGTACTACACCCCAGGCCACATTAGTACTAGACCCCTGGCCACATTAGCACCCCCCAAGGCCACATTAGTACTACACCCCAGGCCACATTAGTACTAGACCCCTGGCCACATTAGCACCCCCCCCCCCCCAAGGCCATATTAGTACTACACCCAAATAGCAATATCTAAAATATATTACTACTATAAAAAACTGTTCTTATACTTTTAAATGAGCGGTTAAATATTGAAAACCTTCATTAGACTTTCATCCCTGCTACCCCATTCCCAACACACTTCTCATCGTTAAGTTTCCAGAACCGCCTCTGGTTTCTCCCCCCAAATCCGATTTACCTGTAAAACATTAAATGTTTCTTTTTTTTTTTTTTTCTTCAGTTTACCAAGTTGCTATATTTAATCAGAGATTTCCTTTCGTTCTTTTTATGATCCACCTTTTTGAATGCTTGAAGGTAAAAAACCACCGACTGCTCACGCCCAACTACAAAAGACGGAAACATGTTTGTATTCTAACGTTAGCAGTTTAAAAACGTTTTCCCAGAACACTTGGCCCAGATTTACTTGCAAGTGGAGCAATCATTTGTTTGTAGCTTTGTGAAGCGGATTTTTTTTTCGTTTTGACTTCTGTTTAAAAAAAACACAACTATTTTCGACTGTTTTAAAGGTAAAGAAGGAGGTAATGACGCAGTTATTAAGACTCGGTCTTAGAGAAGGTGATAATAAAAACATGTATAAGTTAATATTCTATTTAACACAAAGACAAGGGAGTTGGATCATTTTCTCATTCAGACTCCCACTCCAGACTATGACATCAGTGGAGTGTATACAGGGTCGGTTTAAAAAAAGGATCTTTCAAAATTAAGATTAAGCTTATTTGTATCTTCTTCCGAACTATGACAATGTAACAAATAATTGTGGCAATAAACATCCATTATACAATAAAAATTGTGGCAATAAACATCAATTATATAAAAGAAATTGCGGCAATATAATCCATAAAAATATTCATTATATTACAAATAAATGTAGCTATAACAATCCATTATATAACAAATAAGTGTAGCAATAACTATCCATTATATAGAAAATAATTGTAGCAATAGCCACCGATTATATTACAAATAATAGTAGCATTAATAATCCATTAAATAGCAAAGTATTTTAGTAATGTAAACACTTTCTCGTAAAAGAACGGAAGTAGAGTTTCATGGCCCCTATCACCGGTATGTAACATTCATAAATAAAGTTTTACATTCAGAGACCCCTATCACCGGTATGTAACATTCATAAATAAAGTTTTACATTCCGAGACCTTGATTGTTTGTTAACCAGCAAAGAAATCCTTAAATTATGACACATTTCAAACCCTCCTATGTACATCGCGGCTTGAAGTTACTCCTCTTAGAAGTGAGCAATGCCACTCAAACATCCATGATGCCTCATGTGCCTTAACACACTTACAAGCATAAAAAGCCGTCGTTTTTAAGGTCCATTTCTTTGGTCCAGAGATCTGGGTTAAAGCCATTATAAATGGAGCTGAACGTTATCAACACTGATGCATTATGGGCTCTCATGGGCGAATGATAGCAGCATTAAATAAAGCGCTATTATGTGTTATTAATGACCGGTATGGAGCGCATTAAGACTGTGGTCTTAGCAAAGCCAGATAATTTGGCCAGGACAACTTGGAAAGGACATCTTGGGCAGGACATCTTATTCATAACATCTTGGGTCGGACATTTTGGGTTGAATATCTTGAGCAGTACATCTTTGACAGGACATCTTGGACAGGACATCTTGGACAGAACATCTTGGACAGGACATCTTAGACAGGACATCTTTGACAGGACATCTTGCTCGCCTTGTAGATGATCGTATGGCAAAGTCTTCTATATCTATCACAGCAAAGGAAAGGAAATAAATAAACTTCTAAAGGAAATGTTTCAAAGACCAGATTAGTTTGACTAAGTCATGGAACAATTACATAGGAGAACTTGGAATGGAAGTGAAGACATTTAATTGGAATTAGAGATATTATAATCGAACTGTAGTTCATTGATTGGAACTGGAGACCTTTCATCAGAACTACATGTACTAAATATTATATTGGAACTGCAGACCTTTCATTGAAACTAAATATACTAAATATTATCTTGGAACCGCAGACCTTTCATTGGAACTACATATATGAAATATTATATTGGAGCTGCAGACCTTCGATTGAAAAAGCAGATTTTAACTGAAGATATATTTTTGTAACAGCAGACCTTTGATTGGAACTTCAGAACTTTGATTGGAACTTCAGACCTTTGGTTGGAACTTCAGACTTTTGATTTGAACTTCAGACTTTTGATTGGAACTTCAGACTTTTGATTTGAACTTCAGACTTTTGATTGGAACTTCAGACTTTTGATTGGAACTTCAGACTTTTGATTGGAACTTCAGACCTTTGATTGAAACTTCAAACTTTTGATTGGAACTTGAGACCTTTGATTGGAACTTCAGACCTTTGATTGGAACTTCAGACTTTTGATTGGAACTTCAGACCTTTGATTGGAACTTCACATTTTTTATTGGAACTTCAGACCTTTGATTGGAACTTAAAACTTTTGATTGAAACTTCAGACCTTTGATTGGAACTTCAGACCTTTGATTGGAACTTCAGACCTTTGATTGGAACTTCAGACCTTTGACTGGAACTTCAGACCTTATGAATATATAAATATATACTAACTATACCGCATCACGATGTATGGTGCACGCTGTTTGGTGCGCGCTGTCTAGTGCACACTTTCTAGTGCATGCTGACTAGTGCACGCTGTCTGGTGCACACCGTGTGCTGCAAATTTGGGAAATATTTTTTTCGAGCTATTGGAAATATTGCAAAACTATTCTAACATGTCAAGATTCGATGGCCAACAGGACAGATGGACAGCTATTGAATCTTTCATATCTGTCCTGTAACTTATATGAATGTCGTCGTTACGTCCAAGGTTTTGACTCGGTCAGGAGAGATGCCCTCCCATATATTAAATACATCTCCTGATGTCCTGTATCTTATGGGAAAGTCGTCATTTATGCCAAGGCTTTGACTTGGTCAAGAGAGATGGCCTGTGGAAGATATTAGAGTTTGTCTGCCCGGGAAGATTCATTTCAATAGTACGTAACTCCATGATGGTATGATGACAGGGTGATGGATTCTGGAGATGAGTCTGTGGTTTTTCTCTCCTGAAACTAATGGGAACAAGAAGACTTTGATCTAGCCCCATCACTTCTTAGTATGGTATTCTCAGCTATGCTGACTGATAATTTTATGGACACCTTACAATAAAAATGAATTCAGCTTTTCTGTTAATCCAATTGACCTATGACCTCTAATTGCTGAAATTCGACAAACTTCGCTTCAGTTGTTCATACAGTGACAATTAACACTTAACTTTAGCAAAAACAAAAGATTAACGAGAAATTGTTCTATGTTTATGATAATGAAAACAGCGCCATTTATTTCGTTTAGTAGTCTCGTGATTTCCTTAGAAGAAAAGAACATCGTATGCACCAATCGTGTTTGCAGGAATTCCAGGAATTGTCTTTAGTTAAAGCGTTAGTGACATCAGTTGTTGCCCCAGTGATGCTTCAATGTACTATATTGGACATGAGAACAGTTCTAGTTTTTTAAATTTTTATAAAGCAGATTTCTCCATACGTTATGTCGAATAGTTGCATAAACAGAATCACCACACTAACATGCAGTTCAGTCTAAACTCTCTACAACGTTTTTTCAACAGGCGCCTCAAAACAAGATCACCACACTAATATGCAGTTCAGTCTAAGCTCACAACCGTTAAACAGGCGCCTCAAAACAAGATCACCACACTAATATGCAGTTCAGTCTAAGCTCACAACCGCATGTTTTAAACAGGCGCCTCAAAATAAGATCACCACACTAATATACAGTTCAGTCTAAGCTCACAACCGCATGTTTTAAACAGTCGCCTCAAAACAAGATCACCACACTAATGTCCAGTTCAGTCTAAAGTCTCTACAACGTTTTTTTTCAACAGGCGCCTCAAAACAGGTTTATCCCACTAACATGCAGCTCAGCCTTAACTCTCTACAGATGGTTTCAACAGGCGCCTCAAGTAACACTATTTATAAATTTTGCACCCCAAAAATCTCAAGTGCCGGCACTTTCGACAACATTCCACTTGATGTCAACCGGAAATCAATTTATTTGAAGGGCGTCATGTCCTCAATAATCGATTACCGGTTTCGTGCACTCGTGTATTCGGTATTTATAAATTAGGTGACTACACAAAAATTGATGACGATCTCTGGAATTCTCGCCAGTTCTTAAACGACGTGGTTCACCTATTCATCTTTGATCGTCCAAAATCAATAACTACCCAACGGCTGGCGATGGGACAATGAGCGTGGACAAAGAGACTGGTCATGTGTCATTGTTGAGGTGGATGGCATGCAGGAAACTGGCCCTCACCACACCCGGAGGGGTGCCATTAAATTCAATTTACCCATTACACGCCCTAACAATGAGTGGGAGAAAAAGCTTTTATAAAGAGCAAAAATCAGTGTAAACGACCAAATAAAAATGTTTTTATATCAGGTACAGGGTAATGTTAATATTTTAAATGTTCCGAAAGACAAGAGACAATAACATTAGAATAGAGATATTAAACTATAACATTACAATAGAGACAAGAGACATTAACATTACAAAAGAGACAAGAGGGAATAACATTACAAGTGAGACAAGTGACATTAACTTTACAATAGAGACAAGAGACAATAACATTACAAAGAGATAAGAGAAACTAAAATTACAAGAGACATAGATAAAATTCGTTTTAATTATCGGCAATCCACCCCGTTTGTTAACTCCTTATGTTTCAGTACTCTCAGTTCGAAGGTCTGTACTCTCAGTTTGTAGGTCAGCACTCTCAGTTTGTATGTCAACACTATTAGTTTGTAGAAACACACTCTCAGTGTGTAGGTCAACACTCACAGTTTGTAGGTCAACACTCTCAGTGTGTAGGTCACCACTCTGAATTTGTAGGTCAATACTCTCAGTTTGTAGGTCAATACTCTCAGTTTGCAGGTCAAATCTCTCAATTTGTAGGTCAACCCTCACAGTTTGTAGGTCATGACGAAGGGAACAGTTCACGATTGGCAGCCGCGTTTAAAAAGGAAGCCTTTCACTGATGCCAAATATGCCTGTTTTAAAACTATGATTGTGTCAGTACGCTTCAGAACTCCTGCAAAATGGCACAACGCACCGTCAATACCCAACAACAGCATCATTACCCGTCAATACCCAACAACAGCATCATTACCCGTCAATACCCAACAACAGCATCATTACCCGTCATTACACACTCTATATCTAATCATTACAACTGAGCATTGTTAGATATATGGAATTATTATTATAGACAATACACATCTTCCCGTAATCTACACGCGTCACGTGGTTGGGTTGTCCCAGACAGTAAGTAGATATTTGATATCTTTCCGAATATTTATGTCCTCTCCATCAGTAAGAATGATTATAGCAGATTAATAAAATCTGAACAGCTCATCCGGAAATGATTAATGTAATCCGATGAAATGATTAATATAATCTAAACATATGATTAATCTAACTTAAACAAATGATCAAAACAAATGATTAAATAATCTGTACAAGTACAAATGATAAAAACGATTAAAATGGCGGGCCAGGTCTTATTGTATACAAACCTAAAGGTAACCCCGACGTCAACCGATGACCTTGACCACCGGACACTGACGTCACGTGATGACCTTGACCCCAGGCATTGCACAGTGATTTCAGGCGTCAAGACTGTCCGGTGTTATTTGGGTGTGACTCGCTGACCAATTAAATGAGCTGTCAGGTGCGTGGAGGGATGGTGGTGGTGGCATAGGGAGGACAGGCTAATTTATATTAGATTTGAAAGTGGGATCCCTTTACTAGTTATTCTCCAATGTTTCGCGGTCCCCAAAGGTATGTTCCCATGGTATGTTCCCAACGGTATGTTACCCACGGTATGTTCTCCACGGTATGTTCCACAACGGCATGTCCCAGCGGTATGTTCCCCATGGAGTGTTCCCCACGGTATGAACAAGTAGATAATACAACAAACGTAGTTTATTGAGTACAGACATTAATACGAATCGTGGTTCCCCTTGACATCTTCCGCATGGTATGTTCCCCATGACATCTTCCCCATGGTATGTTCCCCATGACATCTTCCCCATGGTATGTTCCCCATGACATCTTCCCCATGGTATGTTGCCCATGACATCTGCCCCATGGTATGTTCGCCATTGTACATTCCCCGTGGTATTCTCTCCATGGTATGTACGTTTGTAGTTTGTGAAATACAAACTTTGCTTTTTATCAACAACGAGTTTAAACACACTAAAGTGAAAGTGTCATTTAAAATTTATTAGTATGCATTACCCTAAGGAAGTTTGTGCAGAAGTGTAGCAAAGCACTGCATGTAGAAGTCTGTCCAGAATTGTAAGAAATCACTCCATGTAGAAGTCTGTGCAGAAGTATAGGAAAGCACTCCATGTAGAAGTCTGTGAAGAAGTGTAGGAGAGCACTCCATGTAGAAGTCTGTGAAGAAGTGTAGGAGAACACTCCATGTAGAAGTGTGTGCAGACGTGTAGGAGAGCACGCCATGTAGAAGTCTGTGAAGAAGTGTAGGAGAGCACTCCATGTAGAAGTCTGTGAAGAAGTGTAGGAGAGCACTCCATGTAGAAGTCTGTGAAGAAGTGTAGGAGAGCACGCCATGTAGAAGTATGTGAAGAAGTGTAGGAGAGCACTCCATGTAGAAGTCTGTGCAGAAGTGTAGGAGAGCACAACATGTAGAAGTCTGTGAAGAAGTGTAGGAGAACACTCCATGTAGAAGTGTGTGCAGACGTGTAGGAGAGCACGCCATGTAGAAGTCTGTGCAGACGTGTAGGAGAGCACTCCATGTAGAAGTCTGTGAAGAAGTGTAGGAGAGCACTCCATGTAGAAGTCTGTGAAGAAGTGTAGGAGAGCACTCCATGTAGAAGTCTGTGAAGAAGTGTAGGAGAGCACGCCATGTAGAAGTATGTGAAGAAGTGTAGGAGAGCACTCCAAGTAGAAGTCTGTGCAGAAGTGTAGGAGAGCACAACATGTAGAAGTCTGTGAAGAAGTGTAGGAGAGCACTCTATGTAGAAGACTGTGCAGAAGTGTAGGAGAGCACTCCATTTAGAAGTCTGTGCAGAAGTGTACGAAAGCACTCCACGTAGCCGAAGGATACGTATTAAGTGTATACAAATGTTAATTTTGTTTTAATTTGATTAAGTTTTGAAAATATTTTCTGCACCTACTATCTTTGAGTAATGCAAATTAAGAAAAAAAAATATTAAAACAAAATTGTGTCATTAAAATTGTAATCTTATTATCTACAAAATAATTATTTACCTTTTAAAACAACGAATACTTATACGATCAAAGTGCGCTTAATAGGACGTACATCTTTACCTAAAGCTGAAAAGTAGAATTCAATGGTTGCGGCTTCGTATACCGTTGTTCGCGTGCCGTATGGTGATCCAAGTCTAATTGCTGTATGCCACTTCAGGACCACCATTCCCCAAGATCCTACAGCTCTCACCTGAGCTCTCACCACGAGACAGATGCAATCATCTTGATCAATCGAGCGAAAGGGTCACGCGTGAACACAAAACGTGACAGAGTCATGTGTGAACACAAAACGTGACAGGGTCATACATGAACACAAAACGTGAAAGGGTCATGCATGAACACAAAACGTGATAGAGTCATGTATGACCACAAAACGTGAAAGGGTCATGCATGAACACAAAACGTGATAGGGTCATGTATGAACACAAAACATGATAGGGTCATGCATGAACACAAAACGTTATAGGGTCATGCATGACCACAAAACGTGATAGGGTCATGTATGAAAACAAAACGTGATAGAGTCATGTATGACCACAAAATGTGACAGGGTCATGTATGAACACAAAACGTGATAGGGTCATGTATGACTACAAAACGTGATAGGGTCATGCCTGACCACAAAACGTGATAGCGTCGTGTATGACCACATAACGTGATAGGGTCATGTATGAACACAAAACGTGATAGGGTCATGCATGAACACAAAACGTGATAGGGTCGTGTATGACCACATAACGTGATAGGGTCATGTATGAACACAAAACGTGATAGGGTCATGCATGAACACAAAACGTGATAGGGTCATGCATGAACACAAAACGTGATATAGGTCATGCATGAACACAAAACGTATGCTACAAGCGTTAAAATATCCATGGATTTGTGAGTAGAAAGAATTTAATAAGTACAAACACGTTAGTTAATGCTGGAAGTGGATTGTTTCATGTGGATATTGGCGTAACACGTTAGTTAATGCTGGAAGTGGATTGTTTCATGTGGATATTGGCGTAACACGTTAGGTAATGCTGGAAGTGGATTGTTTCATGTGGATATTGGCGTAACAAGTTAGTTAATGCTGGAAGTGGATTATTTCATGTGGATATTGGCGTAACAAGTTAGTTGATGCTGGAAGTGGATTGTTTCATGTGGATATTGGCGTAACACGTTAGTTGATGCTGGAAGTGGATTGTTTCATGTGGATATTGGCGTAACACGTTAGTTAATGCTGGAAGTGGATTGTTTCATGTGGATATTGGCGTAACAAGTTAGTTGATGCTGGAAGTGGATTGTTTCATGTGGATATTGGCGTAACACGTTAGTTAATGCTGGAAGTGGATTATTTCATGTGGATATTGGCGTAACAAGTTAGTTGATGCTGGAAGGGGATTGTTTCATGTGGATATTGGCGTAACACGTTAGTTAATGCTGGAAGTGGATTGTTTCATGTGGATATTGGCGTAACAAGTTAGTTGATGCTGGAAGTGGATTGTTTCATGTGGATATTGGCGTAACAAGTTAGTTAATGCTGGAAGTGGATTATTTCATGTGGATATTGGCGTAACACGTTAGTTAATGCTGGAAGTGGATTGTTTCAAGTGGATATTGGCGTAACACGTTTGTTAATGCTGGAAGTGGATTGTTTCATGTGGATATTGGCGTGACACGTTGGTTAATGCTGGAAGTGGATTATTTCATGTGGATATTGGCGTAACACGTTAGGTAATGCTGGAAGTGGATTGTTTCATGTGGATATTGGCGTAACAAGTTAGTTAATGCTGGAAGTGGATTGTTTCATGTGGATATTGGCGTAACACGTTAGTTAATGCTTGAAGTGGATTGTTTCATGTGGATATTTGCGTGATGCATTGTACATAGAACATCTTCAAGATACATTGATACCATTAATGGTAAATTAACCGTTATATTGTTGGTCTAGTCAAGATAAGTTGTTGGTCTAGTCCAGATAAGTTGTTGGTCTATTCCAGATAAGTTGTTGGTCTAGTTCAGATAAGTTGTTGGTCTAGTCCTGATAAGTTTGTCCTTGTTTGTTGGGCTAGTCCTGATAAGTTGTTGGTCTAGTCCAGATAAGCTGGTCTAGTCCATTAAGTTTGACATGGATATAGTATAATAATAATTATACATTATGTGTCACTGGCATTTATTTATTTATGAATTTACCTAAATATTAGTATGGTTTAACCCGGTGTATATTTTTACGCCAAGTCCGAGTAGTTTGAGACAATACCCGGTGTGTCCAAGTAGTTTGGGACAATACCTGGTGTGTCCGACTAGTTTGAGAAAATAAACTGTGGGCCCGGGTAGTTTGAGCTAATACCCGGTGGGTCCGTCCGAGTAGTTTCAGCTAATACCCGGTGGGTTCGAGTAGTTTGAGCTAATACCCGTTGGGTCCGTTAGTTTGAGGAAATACCCGGTGGGTCCGAGTATTTTGAGACAATACCCGGTGTGTCCGAGTAGTTTGAGACAATACCTGGTGGGTCCGGTAGTTTGAGCAAATACCCAGTGTGTCTGAGTAGTTTGAGCTAATACCCTATTGGTCCGAGTAGCTTGAGACAATACCCAGTGGGTTCGGTAGTTTGAGCAAATACCCGGTGTGTCCGAGTAGTTTGAGCATATATCCGGTGTGTCCGAGTAGTTTGAGACAATACCTGATGGGTCCGGTAGTTTGAACAAATACCCAGTGTGTCTGAGTAGTTTGAGCTAATACCCTATTGGTCCGAGTAGCTTGAGACAATACCCAGTGGGTTCGGTAGTTTGAGCAAATACCCGGTGTGTCCGAGTATTTTGAGCATATACCCGGTGTGTCCGAGTAGTTTGAGCATATACCCGGTGTGTCCGAGTAGTTTGAGCATATACCCGGTGTGTCCGAGTAGTTTGAGCATATAACCGGTGTGTCCGAGTAGTTTGAGCATATACCCGGTGTGTCCGAGTAGTTTGAGCAAATACCCGGTGTGTCCGAGTAGTTTGAGCATATACCCGGTGTGTCCGAGTAGTTTGAGAATATACCCGGTGTGTCCGAGTAGTTTGAGCATATACCCGGTGTGTCCGAGTAGCTTGAGACAATACCCAGTGGGTTCGGTAGTTTGAGCATATACCCGGTGTGTCCGAGTAGTTTGAGCATATACCCGGTGTGTCTGAGTATTACAAAAAAAATTTAACTTTTCGTTTTCTATTATTTATGCCGGCCTTTAAACAGTAGTCCTACTGAAAATCCTACACCCTACCTGCCGGCCTTTAAACAATAGTCCTACTGAAAATCCTACACCCTACCTGCCGGCCTTTAAACAATAGTCCTACTGAAAATCCTACACCCTACCTGCCGGCCTTTAAACAATAGTCCTACTGAAAATCCTACACCCTACCTGCCGGCCTTTAAACAATAGTCCTACTGAAAATCCTACACCCTACCTGCCGGCCTTTAAACAATCTTCTTCTTCTTCTTCTTATGCCTTTTTACCCCGCCTGGGGCATAGGCCGTCCACACGAATTTTCCACTCATCTCGGTCCTGTGCTTTCCTTTCCAATTGCTTCCAAGTGTATCCCATATTTTGCGTGTCTGTCTCTAGCTCGCGTCTCCATGTATTCTTAGGTCTTCCTCTCTTTCTTTTTCCCTGTGGATTCCATGTTAGACATTGTCTGGTGGTGCTATCTGGGGGTTTTCTCAGAGTATGCCCAATCCACATCCATCTTTTCTTTATGATGTCTTCATCAATGGGTACCTGGTATGTCCTTTCTAATAGATCTTTGTTTGTGATGGTATTTGGCCATTTGATGTTCATGATCTTTCTAAGGCATGTGTTTATGAATGTCTGCACTTTCTGTGTAATGCTCGCTGATGTTTTCCACGTTTCTGCTCCATAAAGTTGGAATGTTTTGACATTTGTGTTAAAGATTCTGACTTTGGTTTGAAGTTTCAGCTGCTTCGACGCCCATATTTTCTTTAATAACACAAATTCTGATCTAGCCTTTCCAATTCTTGACCTCACGTCTGCGTCGGATCCGCCGTTTGTGTCTATGGTGCTGCCTAAGTAATTGAAGGAGTCCACTTCTTCCAGTGCCTTTCCTACCAGACAGATATGCTCTTGGTTGGATGAGTTTATCTTCATGATTTTCGTCTTGCTTTTATTTATATTAAGTCTGAGCTGTGATGAAAAGGTGGCTACATCTTTTGTTTTTTCCTGCATTTGTTGCTGGTTGTGGGACAGAAGTGCAATGTCATCTGCAAAGTCTAGGTCATTCAGTTGTCCCAGAGTGTCCACTGTATCCTATTCCTTTTTTTGTCTGCGAATTTTTTCATTATCCAGCCAATGGCAAGGATGAATAGAAATGGGGACAAGAGGCATCCTTGTCTGACTCCTGTTTCGACTGTAAAGGCATCTGTGAGTCTACTCTCGTGGACCACCCTGCATGTCATTTCTTCATAAGAGCTCTGAATGATCCTGACTAATTTCCCTGGTACTCCATAGTGCCGAAGAAGTTTCCACAATGTTTGTCGGTCCAGGCTAGCTATCAAAGGCCTTTTCGTAGTCTATAAAATGTATGTATAAAGGGGAGTTCCATTCGATGGATTGTTCTACAATGATTCTCAGTGCTGCAATTTGATCTGTGCATGATCTGTTTTGGCGGAATCCAGCCTGTTGATCTCGTAGCTGCATGTCGACCTGGTCTTTCATTCTATTCAAAATAATTCTGTTAAAGACCTTTCCTGGTACGGACAGCAGTGTGATTCCTCTGTAATTTGCACAATTGCTGAGATCCCTTTTCTTTGGTATCTTGATGAAGTATCCTTCTTTCCAATCTTTTGGAACTCTCTCTTCTTCCCATATCTTTTCAAACAGAGGGTGCAGCATGTTGACTATTGTATTTATATCAGCGCTCATCATCTCTGCTGTGATGTTGTCCGGTCCCGGTGCTTTCCCTAATTTGAGCTGCTTGATGGCCAGAGCTATTTCTTCCCTATTTGGGGCGCTCATTTACCAAAAGTGCTACATTGAATATTGTTCGCTTAGCAGTTGCCCAAACAAGATGATGATCGGATGCGACATCTGCTCCTCTTTTTGCTCGTACATCTTGTAGAGACTTTCTAAATTTTTTGTTGATGCATATGTGGTCTATTTGGTTTTGCGTTTTGTTGTCCGGGGATACCCATGTTATCTTGTGGATGTTTTTATGTTGAAATTCGCTGCCTCCGATAACAAGCTCATGTGTTGCGCAGAAGTCTGCTAGTTTTTCTTCGTTCTCATTTCTCTCTCCTACACCATGGCGTCCCATGATTTCCTCATACCCACTGTTGTCTTTTCCGATCTTGGCGTTAAGGTCCCCCATTAAAATGTTCATGTCTCTATTTGGGAATTTTTCTATTAATGTTTGTAGTCTATTGTAGAATGTTTCTTTCTCGTCTTCTTTGCTGTCGTTGGTGGGTGCGTAACACGTTGGTGGGTGCGTAACACGTTGGTGGGTGCGTAACACGTTGGTGGGTGCGTAACACGTTGGTGGGTGCGTAACACGTTGGTGGGTGCGTAACACGTTGGTGGGTGCGTAACACGTTGGTGGGTGCGTAACACGTTGGTGGGTGCGTAACACGTTGGTGGGTGCGTAACACGTTGGTGAGTGCGTAACACGTTGGTGGGTGCGTAACACGTTGGTGGGTGCTGTATCTTGATTTTCTTTTTCTTGGTTCGGAATGTTGCTGTTATTATTCTTGGTCCATGGGCTTCCCATCCAATCAATGCATCCTGTGCCATGGGCTTCCCATCCAATCAATGCACCCTGTGCCATGGGCTTCCCATCCAATCAATGCATCCAGTGTCATGGGCTTTCCATCCAATCAATGCATCCTGTGCCATGGGCTTCCCATCCAATCAATGCATCCTGTGCCATGGGCTTCCCATCCAATCAATGCATCCTGTGCCATGGGCTTCCCATCCAATCAGTGCATCCTGTGCCATGGGCTTCCCATCCAATCAATGCATCCTGTGCCATGGGCTTCCCATCCAATCAATGCATCCTGTACCATGGGCTTCCCATCCAATCAATGCATCCTGTGCCATCCTAGACAACATTAGAACGACTCCTTGTGTGTGCTGAGCATTTTCCTCCTCATGCCCAGAGTATAGTAACATTTCTCCAGAGGCCAAAGTTATTTGTCCAGCTTGTATCCATCTTGTTTCACAGATGCCCAGCAGTGTAAGTTTGTAAGTTCTCATTTCAGCTGCCACCTGTGCTGTTTTCCCTGTTTCATACATGGTTCTGACATTCCACGTGCCTATGTTTGTTTCCTTAGAAAGGAGGGTCTTCGGCTTTGAGGCTTCCAGTATAGTCTGGGTTTGGCCACAAGGCTTCATAGCTCTTCTTGGAGAAGAAGAGCCCTCTCTTCTCAGGGCTGAACTTTGTTGTTTTTTTCTTGTTGACGTTTCTGTAGCAATTTGTTTTTACGGGCGAGGTAGCTGGCCTCACGCCAACCCTCCTCCTTTTGCACCCGGGCTTGGGACCGGCCTTGGCGGAGTTATTAAACAATAGTCCTACTGAAAATAATACACCCTACCTGCCGGCCTTTAAACAATAGTCCTACTGAAAATAATACACCCTACCTGCCGGCCTTTAAACAATAGTCCTACTGAAAATAATACACCCTACCTGCCGGCCTTTAAACAATAGTCCTACTGAAAATAATACACCCTACCTGCCGGCCTTTAAATAATAGTCCCACTCACAGTCCTACACCCTATCTGCTGACAAGTTTTAAAAAGGGTAACAACATATTGTTAACTGCTTGTCGTGATCTCTGAACCAAACAGAAGTTACAAACGTTATTTGAATCAAGCTTGTGACTTTGTAAATGCTAAGCTGTTTCAAGCAAATGGAAACAGCCAAAATGGAATGTTTTATTCAGAATATGCACAGACATGATTCGTGCGGCACTGAAGAAATACTGGACATAAAAAATAACGCAATCATTGGATTTTGAAGTGAAATCATGTTTTCGCCAGCGCGTCAATGCAAACACGACCTGATGGAGAAATTGTGTTCATGCGAGAAATTTGATTTGATAGCTGTTACAAATATTGATTTAGGAGGCTCAGTCGGGTGAAACTTTGAGATTATGTTAAGGGGAACAGATATATCAATATATCATTCAATAAACACAGCTGGATGCTGAAATGATTTTGGTGGCTTCCCAGCTCAGTACTTCTACACTGATTAATATTTCCACTTAGTATTTCCACTCAGTTGTACAACTCACTATTTCTACTCACTAGTTCCACTCAGTTTACTACTCTATCCAGTGAAAAAAATAAAGATTCGCATTGTTTTAGAGAGTTGCTTGTGTTCATACAATTGTATTATTTCAACACAGTTGGAGCCCAAAGCATCTACAATCAACATGTATTACTAACAATCATGAAGTTAAATCATTCTAAGTATTCAGATAAGCTATCTATTTAACTATACTTACATTATTGACACAACATATTAGTTTAACTAAATATATTATATTGTTCATGCTTCTCACTGCGAACATGACCAAGTCAATATTCGATATGATTAGTGGTCTTAACGTTAGCGGTATTTTGTTTAAAATGAGGCATTGTTGCTCAGTTTTCTCTGGCTTTCGTGATTGCCTATTCAATTTTATGTCAAGACTTTGACAAGATGACTGGAGAGTGACCAGGATGAATGTGTTTTGTGTGTGTGTGTCTTGACTTGCTCTTTACGCGTTCCACATCGTAAGGTTTGACAATTTTTTCATTGAGTCAATGACATACCGCCTACGGAGCTCCATCTCCGGGTTTGATTTCACAGTTTGCCTTCTCTTAGATGAGCGGCAAACCAAGGTTAACGATTCCCCTCCGGAACGCTTGTTTGCTTGTCTATGCTTGTCTATGCTTTTGCTGGAGATTGAAATCCAATCCACAAACTTTGGATTAGACCTCTCAGCTACCCAGCACGTAGTAAGCATATCCCTAAACTACTTTGTGTCAAATTTGTACAATCACGTGATTTGTCTACTTGATGGCGCTATTTCGTCCTAGCTAATGACCTCGCCTTGTTGATTGTGTTGAGGTCAGGTCCCAATCACTACAGTAAAAACACTATTTTCCATTGGTTTTTCACCACTTGGGATGTTTGCAATCTTTCAGACGATACATAATATATATATATATATATATAAATATATACATATATAAATATATATGTATGTATATTTGTATATATATAGATATACCAAGAATATAAATACAAATATACCGAACATTTTATGTAATACTAATAGAAGGAATTTGTGTTTGAAAAGAAAGAAGAGTGTGAGGGGGGGGGAATAAGCAATTTTGATATCTTGATTGATGGTACTAAGGCACTTAGATGTATTAAGGCACTGATGGTACTAATGCACAAAGATGGCACTCTGGTACTAAGATGGCACTATGGCACCACGGCAATAAGATGGCACTATGTACTAAGATGGCACTATGACACTAAGATGACACTATGGCACTAAGATGGCCCCAAGGGACTAAGATGGCCCTAAGGCAATTAGATGGTACTATGGCACTAACGCACTTAGATGGCACTATGGCACTAAGATGCACTATGGCACTAAGATGGAACCAAGGAACTAAGATGGCACTTAGATGACACTATGGCACTAAGATGACACTAAGATGGCACTAAGATGTCACTAAGATGGCACTATGGCACTTAGGACTCCTTTACCACGGTCAGATCAAACTGATTGTCCAAGTTGTAGGAAAACGTTGAAAATCCATCTGTTATAAAAGAAAGAGTCCTTCTTCTTTTCCTTCTATCTCTTATCTCTCTCTCTAGTTCTATCTCTCTCTACTTCTCTCTCTCTACTTCTATCTCTCTCTACTTCTATCTCTATCTCTACTTCTATCTCTCTCTACTTCTATCTCTCTACTTCTATCTCTCTCTACTTCTATCTCTATCTCTACTTCTATCTCTCTCTACTTCTATCTCTCTCTACTTCTATCTCTCTCCACTTCTATCTCTCTCTACTTCTCTCTCTCTCTACTTCTATCTCTCTCTACTTCTATCTCTCTCTACTTCTATCTCTCTCTAGTTCTATCTCTCTCTACTTCTCTCTCTCTACTTCTATCTCTCTCTACTTCTATCTCTATCTCTACTTCTATCTCTCTCTACTTCTATCTCTCTACTTCTATCTCTCTCCACTTCTATCTCTCTCTACTTCTCTCTCTCTCTACTTCTATCTCTCTCTACTTCTATCTCTCTCTACTTCTATCTCTCTCTACTTCTATCTCTCTCTACTTCTATCTCTCTCTACATCTATCTCTCTCTACTTCTATCTCTCTCTACTTCTATCTCTCTCTACATCTATCTCTCTCTACTTCTATCTCTCTCTACTTCTATCTCTATCTACTTCTATCTATCTCTCTCTACATCTCTCTCTCTACTTCTCTCTCTACTTCTATCTCTCTCTACTTCTATCTCTCTCTACTACTATCTCTCTCTACTTCTATCTCTCTCTATTTCTATCTCTCTACTTCTATCTCTCCCTACCACTATCTCTCTCTACTTCTATCTCTCTCTACTTATATCTATCTCTATTTCTATCTCTCTCTACTTCTATCTCTCTCTACTTCTATCTCTCTCTACTTCTCTC